>CAUYUJ010015803.1:35000-62500 GCA_963575745.1 Prorocentrum cordatum | reverse complement strand
GTGCCGCCAGCGGCTTAGAACACCCCCCCCTTGCCGCTTTACCGGGGGGGTTCGTGCAGGCCGCACTGCGTCTACCTGGGCTCCCCCCCCCCCCTGTGGGAGTGGGGGGGTGGGAGTGGGGGGTGGGTTGGGGGGGGGGCAGGGGGGCGGTTGGGAAGGGTGGCTCCCTGTCGAAGTGTGGCGTGTGCTCGCCTTGTGTTCTCTATTCGCGTCTGCTCGCCTTTGTTCCGCCGCAGCCTCTCGTATTGTGGCTCGTGGCCACAATACGAGAGGCTGCGGCGCAACTCCCGAGAGCCGCTGTGGGGGGTCGACGGCACGGCCGCGTAGAGAAGAACAGTGCCGCCGTGTTCCGGCACGGCCCTGGGATGCAATGCCGCCGCCGTGTTCCGGCCCGTCCTGGTAAGATTCGCGCGTCGGGGCTGGGTTTCGCGCGTGCTGGGAGCGCGCCGCTTACGGAGGGGTTGCGTCCTTACCGGGGGGTTTCGTGCAGCCTACCAGAGGAGGTCGTGTTTACCGGGGGGTTTCGTGCAGGCTCGCACCGGGAATGGCGCCAGCTCGAAACCCCCCAGGAGAGATTACCAGGGGGGGGGGGTTCGCTCCGCACCGGGCACCGCCGACATACATACATATATGTGTGTATCTGTGTGTATAAATGTATATATATATATATATATATAGATATACAAGACTGCAATGGCGCTTCGCGCCATGCACCTTGGTCCGTGAAGTTTGGTATGCCGGCGAACAAGCAGGAAGGTCAAGCCGACAATTTCGCGATAACTCCTTGTTGCCTTTTCCCTCACCGCCGCTATAATAATGTTACTCGTTATCCTTTCTCCATGCTTCTGTTTCCTTATTTTCGCCATGCCCTGCGCACACTCCCAATCCTCCTCAGCTCTTTTTTGCGGAGGCTCCTCCTTGGAGAGCCTCTGGGGGACTCACAAAAGTTGTTTCAGGCTTTCTTAAGGCCTTATGGAGGCCTCCTGGGCGTATTCTGGGGGCCTCCGGGGGCTTCCTCGGGCCACCCTGCCTCCAACCGCGGTCTCCCTGAACGACCGGGTCACGATTCGGAATGCTTCGGAGGGTGTCTTTGGGCCATCTTGGGCCGCCATGGGGCTCTGTGAGAGCCATCTTGGACCCGTGTTGCGCCGTTTTGGGGCTCTCTTGGACTGCCTGGAAGCCCTTTCGGATGATTGTCGGGCGATTTTGGAGCCCCCCAGGCGGCTTCGAACGCCCAGAAGACCGCCGTCTTGGAGCGTCGGGAAGCCGAATAGAGGAGAACCGCAGACTTCACCAAAAACCCTCAGAAAATCAATGATTTTTGCCTCGGGGGGCCTTCCTGGGAGTGCTCTTAGAGGCCTCTTTGGGGCTGACCTGAAGGCCTCTTGGGCCATCTTGAGGTCACGTCGGTCACTCTTGGAGCGCTCTTGTGCTGTCTTGGGGGTCTCTGGGACGTCTCCGATGACCCCCCTGATTGCCCTAGGTGTGCTGGGAAGGCGTGGCAAAACGCCCTACGAGGCCTGGGGGCCGCTTCGAGGCCCGTCTGTAAGTTCCCAAATCCCCAGATCCCGGGAGTCCGGTTTTTTTTTGGGGGGGGGGCGGGGACGGGTTTTCCCCCCGCCTGGGCTTGTAAAAGTATAAGAGGTACATCTATACATCTCTCTCTCTCTCTCTCTCTCTATATATATATATATATATATACAAGACTGCAGTGGCGCTTCGCGCCATGCACCTTGGTCCTTGAAGTTTGGCGTGCAGGCGGAATGGCAGGAAGGTCAAGCCGACAATTTAGCGATAATTCCTGGTTGCCTTTTCTGGTATCGCCGCTATAATGATGTTATTCGTTATCCTTCCTCCATGCTTATTGTTTTTTTTTTTTTCGCCAGACCCTGCGCATTCTCCCCATCCTCCTCAGCTCTTTTTGCGGAGGCTCCTCCTTGGAGAGCCTCTAGGGGCCTCACAACAGTTCTTTCGGGCGTTCTTAACGCCTTCTGGAGGCCTCCTGGGCGTATTCTGGGGGCCTCTGGGGGCTTCCTCGGGCCACCCTGCCTCCAACTGCGTCTCCCTGAACGACCGAATCACGATTTGGAATTCTTCGGAGGGTGTCTTTGGGCCATCTTGGGCCGCCATGGGGCTCTGTGAGGGCCATCTTGGACCAGTGTTGTGCCGTTTGGGGGCTCTCTTGGACTGCCTGGAAGCCCTTTCGGATGATTGTCGGGCGATTTGGGAGCCTCCCAGGCGGCTTCGGACGCCCAGAAGACCGCCGTCTTGGAGCGTCGGGAAGCCGAAAAGAGGAGAACCTCAAAATTCACCAATAACCCGTAGAAGATCATTCATTTTTGCCTCGGGGGGCCTTCTTGGGAGTACTCTTGGAGGCCTCTTTGGGGCCGTCCGGGAGGCCTCTTGGGCCATCTTGAGGTCACGTCGGTCACTCTTGGAGCGCTTTTGTGCTGTCTTGGGGGTCTCTGGGACGTCCCCGATGACCCCCCTGATCGCCCTAGGTGTGCTGGGAAGGCGTGGCAAAACGCCCTACGAGGCCTGGGGGCCGCTTCGAGGCCCGTCTGGAAGTTCCCAAATCCCCAGATCCCGGGAGTCTGTTTTTTTCGTTTTTTTTTGGGGGGGGGGATGGGTTTTCCCCCCTCCCGGGCTTATAAAAACATAGGAAGGGGAATATGGATGGATATATATATATATATACGTATATATATATATATATATATATATATATATATATTATATTACAGTATATTATATTATATTATATTCTATTCTATTTTATTATATTATAGTATGTTGTATTATATTATATTATATTATATTATATTATATTATATGATATTATAATCTATTATATTATATTACATTATATTGTATTATGGTATAGTGTATTATATTGTATTGTATTGTATTATATTATATTATATTTTCTTATATTATATAAAATTATGTAGATGTTTATGTATGGGTATATGTATATGTATATGTATATATGTACATGTGTATGTATATGTTTAGGTATATTTATATGTATATGTATATGCATATGTATATGTATATGTATATGTATATGTATATGTATATGCATATATGTATATGTATATGCATATGCATATATATATATATACACATATGCACACCTATGAATGGCCAACCTATCTAGCTACCCAGTAACCACCCCAGTAACCACCCCAGTAACCGCGGTGATCCCAGTATGAGGCCGCACAAGGCCCTTGCAGGTCCCTGGAAGCTCCAGGAGGCGCCAGAAGGGCCCCGGAAGCCCTGGAAGGCTGAAGGACCTCCAGGAAACCAGTCTCCATGAGGCTTTATGAAGCCGAAGGCTGCCCTGGGAGGTCTCAGGTCCCAGGATGTCGTCGCTCATGCTCAGACTCACCCTCATTCGATCACCCATACACAGACCCACTCACACTCAGATCCACCCATACTCCTTCGTTCATGCTCAGACGCACTCAAGCTCAGGCTCACTCATACCCAGACCCTCGCACAGTCAGACCCACTCGTACCATTCGTCCTGACCATCCTATATTAAGTTCTCGTTTCGGATAGAACACTGCGGTCTCCACTCCTATCCTCCTCCTCCTTCTCCTTAGCGCCTCCCGCCTCCTCTATCTCACCCTGCATACCGTCCTCCTGCCAATACCTCGCCGTCTCTAGGGGGCTGTCAACTGCGTCACTGTCGTCACTTTCGTGGGCCCGTCGAAGGGCCAACAGAGTGGGTACACCAAGGGGATCCATATAAACCTCGCCGTCCCCTGGGCGCTGCGAACTGCGAAACTGTCGCCACTTTCGTGAGCTGCGGGGAGGCCCAGCGGAGTGGGTACACCACGGGTATTCAGATTAGATCTCGCCGCCCCCTGGGGGCTGCGAACTGCGAAACTGTTGCCGCGTTCGCGAGCCGCAGGGGGGGGGGCCCAGCAGAGTGGGTACACCACGGGGGTCCATATTAGACCTCGCCGTCCCCACGGGGGCTGCGAACTGCGAGACGTGTGCCAACTTTTTCAGCCGTGGGACGGCCCGGCGGAACCGGTACACCACGGAGATCCAGAACGGACCTCGCCGTCCCCTTGGGGGCTACGAGCTGCGGGACTGCTGCCACTTTCGTGAGCTGCGGGGAAGCTGCTCGGAGTGGGTGCACCACGGAGATCCAGCTTCGGCTCCGCCGGCGGAGCTGGTACATCACGAGGGCTCAGGTTCGACCTCGCCGCTCCCCTGGGGGGCTGTGAGTTGCGAAGCCGTCGCCACCGTCATGAGCTGCCTGGCGGGCCCAGCGGAGCGGGTGCACCACGCCGCTCTCTGGGGGCCGCGGGCTGCGAGTGTGTCGCAACAGTCGTGGGCTGTGGGAAGGCCCAGCGGAGTGGGTACACCACGGAGACTAAGATTAGGCCTCGCCGCGACTTACTTTAAGGGGGAAAGAAACACACAGACACAATTAATCGTCGATTTCCCAGAAAATATGGGAACATATGGGAAGTGGGGGGGAAGACAAAAACCCAGAACATATAGGAACATATGGGGGATCTTTTTATTTGTGTGTATTTATTTGTGTGCCCCAGGGCCCCTTCATACTTGTGGGCTGCGAACTGAGAAGCGGTCGCCACGGTCGAGCTGCGAAACTGTTGCCATTCTTGTGCGCTGTACGTAGGCCCAGCGGAACATATACACTGCGGGGATTTCGATTATGCCTTCCTCGCAGGAATCAACCGGTCTTTGGAGTCGTGCAGCGCACGAGACTCCCATGCAAACGGCACAACGAATCGCGGACCTTGCCATGCCATCATCCGTGACAATTTCGCTCATTGTTCTGGCTGCTTGTTGCATATGGGTTGGGCTCGTCGCCAAGTGCTTTCCCAACCCTCTGGCGTCGGGGGACCAGCTTGGGATAGAGCACTGCTGGACTCCGTCCCTTTGACCTCCATCCTCCCGCTTCCTCCGACGATCCTGCCTCCGCCCTCCTGCCCGCCCGCCTCGTGCCTCGCTTCCCCTGGGTGATGACAGCCGCGCAACCGTCAAACCTCTCGTGAGCCTCTGGGAAGTCCAGCGAGGGTGCGGGCCTGCGCGCCTCCCAGCGAGACGTCGCCGTGCCTGGGAGCCGTCGGCGGCACGGCCTCGTCGCCACTCTGGTGGGCTCCCGGGAGCTCCGGCAGAGCGACGCGCTGCGCGCACCCAGCTCATGAAGGGGCCCTGGGACACACAAATACACACAACTATGGCAGGATTCCCCATACCTTCTCATCTTTTCTGGGCCTCTGCCTCCCCCCCCACCCCCCACATTTTTCAACCTGTTCCTGGGGATCGACGATTCACTGTGTCTGTGTGTTTTTTCTCCTAGCGTTCCTTTTCCTGTGCAAGCTCCTCAGCACCGCCTGCACCCCGGCCCGCCCTCCGGCCGCCTGAGGCCCCGCCCGCCCGCGCCCTGTCTCCCCAATTAGAGCTTTGCGCGCCCCGCCTAGCTTTTAACCAGAACGAGGCTCGCTCTCGACCCGCAGACCCCCCCCCCCCCAAAACAATATTTTTTTTCCCCTCCTGAGCTCAGACCCGCGCGCTCCCCGGGAGGAGGCTGCCAGCGAGTAGCCGCCGCCACTCCCGCGAGCTCCTGGGAGACCCGGCAGAGCGGCGCGCTCCGCGCGATCGCAGCCCAGACCTCGCGCTCTCTTGGAGCGGTCCCCGTCGGCTGTGCAGCCGCCGCCGCGCTCGCGAGCTCCCGGGAGACGAGGTTGCCGCAGCGTGCAGGTCTGCGCACGTCCAGGCCCAGACATGGTCGCGTCGTGAAAAGAAAAATCAGGGCGGGAGGTTTTTGGCAATTTTCGGCTCTGGGGGGCCCTCGCCAGGCCCCGGGACCGTCAAACAACGACTCAGAACGAAAAACCGGTCCCTGGGAAAGGGTTGGGACTTCCAGGGACGCCGTCCTGAGAAAATCAGGACGCCGCATGTCTGGGGATGCGACCTCGCGCTCCCCGGGGAGGTCTGCCCACTGCGCAGCCGTCGCCACCCGACTGCTGCACCGATCGCCTCCGTGCCTCTGGAGCCTGGTTGCCTGCTCGCTGTCGTTCCTTCGTGCTCTTGACCTCGGCTCTTCGCTCGGCTGTTGTCCCTCCGCCGTGTGTCTTTTGTGGCCCTCGCTCGTTCGTCTCTTCGGGCCCTCGTTCGGTCCCTGCTCGCCTCTGCGCCGGGTGTACGGGAGTTAGCGCTTGACTCTGCACCCACGTCCAAACAAAACAAGCACAGCTGTCGCCGCTGAAGTGAGCTCCAGTCAAGTACAGCAGAGCAATGCGCTGCGCGCACCCAAATTAAACCTCGCGCCCCCTGGGGGGGGGACTGCCAACTGCGCAGCTGTCGCCGCTCTCGTGAGCGCCTGGAGGGCTGCCAACTGCGCAACTGTCGCCCCTTTCGTGAGGTCCTGGGAAGTCCAGCGGAGGGACGCGCTACGCGCACTCAGATTCGGCCTCGCGCTCCCTGTTCGGCAGGGCTGCCAAATGCGCAACTCTCGTCACGTTTGTGAGCTCTTGAGAAGGTGCAGTGCAGCGCGGCGCAGCGAAGCGCGAACCCAGACTAGACTTCGCGCGGCACTGTTACGTGCACGAATCATTCCTCCTGGCTTGTTCCTGTTCTGTGGCTTGCTCATCGTTATCCTTCCGTTTGCGATATGAGTCGCACGGCTACGCGTGCACATGGGGAACCGTGGGTGTGGTCCGAACTTGTTGTTTTGGGCGAAGCGTTCAATGGCACTGCAGACCCCTTAATGGGTTCGTTTGGTTTGAGCGGTCCTGCTCATAGCCGCCTAGTGCTTAGAAAGGAGTGGGGGCGTCCCTTGGCTATTCCTCATACTCGAGCCCTCATGCTCAGAATCAGTCTCCTCCAGACTCAACCCACGCCTGGATACATTCATTGACGAATCCACTCTTTTCTCCACATATATATATATACACCGAATCTCACCTACACTCAGGCCCACAGCCGTTCATATTCTGACTCGCTCAGGCTTGGGCTCGCCCCATACCCACATCCACTAACACTGAGGCCAACTCATTCGTATCCGCTCGTGCTCGGCCAAGCACACCTAGACTCGCTCACGCTCAGACTCGCCCATACCCAGCCGCCCACTGCCGCCCTCCCGTCCTGCTCTCCCCCGTCCCCTTTTCCTTACATAACCCCTTTGTCGCCTGACCACCCGGACGTGTTGATGCGGTCGGAGCGTTTCGCCCGACACCTCCCCCCAATGTATGACCCTGGGGCCCTGAAACCGACAGCGGTCACGCACATGGAGGGAGGATCGTTTTCAAATGACACCCTCGCGACATGACATCATGCACATACCTACAGAGGTACGATGGTGGCCGCGATTTGGGGTCACAATGGGGGGTCAGGACAGGGATATGAATAGGGGTGGGAATATTGAGCAGGGGATCGGGACCTAGGAACGGGATCGGTGTATAGAGTAGGGTCAGCATTGGGTAGGGATAAAGGCAGGGGAATTGGGATACAAGGTCAAGGCATGAATAGGGACATCGGGATCGGGATAAACAAGGATAGGTGTGAAGACAGAGGGATCGGGACGGCAATGGGAGGCCACGGGAGGCAACGGGAGGCCACGTCGCCGAACCGATTCTGGGTCTGGAAATCGGCCTACCACTTGCTGAGAGCAGCTCAACCGAGCCCTTACAACCAAGCTGTTTAGGGAAATGCGGCTCTCGCCTCAACGCCACGCGCATTTCTTACACACATTCGAGAACTACACGGATGTAGAGGTGGTGGTGGTTTTCAAGATCCGACTCTCGCGTTCGCGCCGTACACATTCGTCGTAAACTTCTCCAGTCGCTGCTTTTGCGAAGGGTGTGTGTGTGTGTGTGTGTGTGTGTGTGTGTGTGTGTGTGTTTCGAAGTGTGGCTCTAGCCTCAGCACCCCGACCATTAGTCGTCAAATACGTAGCATCCTGCAGTTGCGGATCAGAATAAAAGGGTGGGCGCGGGAAGGGTTGCGGGTGGGTCGCTGGCGAGTCGCGGGGTGGGTCGACGGTGGGTTGAGGGTGGGTCGCGGGTGGGTCGCGGGTGGGTCGATGTTGGGTCGCGCGTGGGTCGCGGGTGGGTCGCGGGTGGTTCGCGGGCGGGCCGCGGGCCGCGTCGCGGGCGGGTCGCGGATGGGTTGCGGGTGGGTCGCGGGCCGGGTCGCGGGGTGGGCCGCGGGGTGGGTCGCGGGTGAGTCGCGGGTGAGTCGCGGGTGGGTCGCGGGTGAGTCGCGGGTGGGTCGCGGGTGGGTCGCGGGGTGGGTCGTGGGTGGGTCGCGGGCGGGTCGCAAGTGGGTCGCGGGTGGATCGCGGGCGGGTCGCGGGCCGGGTCGCGGGCGTGACGACGACTACAGCAATAAACCATATCAACAACAATCCGCACCGCGGAAGCCCAATTCAGCCACGCACCCAGGGACAGCGAATGACCGTTCGGCCCCCTCACTCTGATATAACATCTAAACGGATGGAGGGGGAGGCGTTTTTTTTAAATGTGGATATCATCGTAGCCCTGCGCATCTTCGTTTCAAGCGCTTCCAGTAACTGCGCGGACGGAGGACAGTTCCTTTCGAACGGTGTCTTTCTCTGAAAACTTCACTGCACGCGATGAGAAAACTCTCATGCTGTGCCAAACAACTGCACGGGTGGGGGGCGCCTCTTTTTCAGATCGTGGCGGTCGATTGAGACGTCCTGCGGTTTTGAGGACCAAGCGTGCAGCATATATGCTAACACTCGCACGGGTTTGGGGTGGCCCTTCTTCAAAGAAGGGCTCTCGCTGGACATTCCCTCGAACTTATGTTCCTGCCTCGTCGCCGTCCTTATCAGCTCGAAGCATGGGTGGCAACTATTACTCAAAACGGGGCTCTCGCCTGAGTTACAATACCCTGAGGACCTCGTGTTTCAAAGGGGCATTTCCCGCAGTGCGAAAGAAGTCTTGCAGGGGCTTATGGGGAGGGGGACTGGGACAAGCGGGCATATTGCAGCATCGCTGATGCATCTTGGATTTGCTCTGGTCCTGTTCCCCCCCCTTCTCCTGGAGGAGGGGTAACATGGGGAGAAATATAAGAAACGCGGGAAATGCCTGATGAAAAGGATCCTCGAGATGTCATCGTGCCCGACGCACCAGCCGTTGAAGGGCCTCTCGTCGTTGCACATCATGAAGCCAATAATGCCCTGTGACCTGATCTTGTCCACAGGCATCTTTCTGTGCTTCTCGGCCTCCGGGATGACAACATCCCCTGGCTCAAGCTGCTTCCTTTTGGGATGGTACCACACCTTCCACTCTTCCGGCGAGGCTGGGTCGTCTGGGGCGTCGTCCTGACTCCGCACAGTCCCAGGGGCCGACGAGGGCGCGAGGAGCGGCGTCGGCTGGATGTTCCAACTCTGGGATATGTCGTCCTTGTACAAATAGCGGATCTGCGGTACCTTGCTGGTCCCGTAGAAGACGCCCTCAACCTCCACAGTCTTCACCATCTTGTACAGCACGTGGCCGAATGACTTGGAGCACTTGAAATACACGCCGTTGACGACGGCGTTATCGCCTGTACCACCCGAGAACAAGACGTCCTCCTGGTAGATCTCGTCATCCGTCGGCTCCCGCATCAGCGTCTTCGATTCGCCATCAAGGATCGCCTGCTGGATCTTGGTTGCGTGGTTGATTCGCAAGGCCCTGACGTCCTCGTGGCTTACCATGTTCTCGAAATCATGCCGGCTGTAAGAGTCCATGCTGACCAACTTCTGCCGAGACCCTCCAAGATAGTTCACCTGGTGCGATTTCCCTCGTCGCTTCTGCTTGCGACGCCGGCTCTTTTTGAAGAAAATCTGCCACCCCCTCGTCTGTTCGAAGTATGTCGCTGGAGGCCCGTGGTCAGTGAATGGCAGCAGACATTTGCCCTCGGAGTACAGCACGTTCTCGTAGATCGTGTCCTTATCCTCCACGACCCCGCAGCCATGCATCTTGTCGTTTTTCCAATTCTTCACCGTCGTTCTGTCGAGGAGGGGCCCGAACGTCCACGAACCGTCCTGCTTCCTCCACGTGCCCCGGCCGTCGCGCTTGCCATCAACGAACTGGCCGTAGTAGACGCCCCCTCCCTTGTGGTTGAAGTACTGCACAGCCGTTCCGTGTGGCAGGTTGTTCTTCCACTGCCCCGTGTAAGCCATGTACTTCAACGTCTGGATGCCGTCGTGGCATGCGAGCACGCCCTGGCACTTTTTGCACGACGGGTGCTCCAACGTGTACGGCCGGCCAAGATCCACGCACTTCATGAACTCTGGGTCAAGCTCCGCTGCCTCGGAGTAGAGGGTGCCATGGCCTTGCAGCTTGCCCTGGGAAGTCAGGCAGCCGTAGTAGAAGCGGCCGCGGGTAAGATCGTCTGGATCGCTGAGTCGAACCCACGCCGGGTACTTCGTGGCCTCGACATCGTCCTGTTTGAAATAGCCGTTGTACTGGATCGCCAGGTAATGGCCCGGGGGCACCAGGTCTTGCAAATCAGGCGGGACGGGCGGCATCTCCTCTTCTGGCTGGCCTTCCCGCATTGACTTCCTGATCTGCGACTTGGATATTCTTTTGCTCCTCCCAACGGCAAGTGTGCCCGCCGAAGGACCATCCACCGCGCCCGTCGTGGCGCTCCCAGCGGAGGCCTCGGAGGTTTGCCCCCGTGCGGGTGCCTCCCCACCTTTCCTCCAGAGACCTCTCGAGGAGCTCCTGGGGGCGGCGACATTGTCCGAGCTCTTGGCCGTTTCGGCGGATGCCGTGGGCGTGATTGACTTGACCGTTTCGCCGGATGCCGCGGGTGCTAGGGCCTTCGTCGTCACCTGGGACTCCGTCCTTCGTCTTGGCGATTTGGATGCTTCCGTCGACGTGGATGCTCGGCCGAAGCGGGATGCCCTCGGCTTGGGCGATGCGCCCCCATCTTCGTTCGTGCTCCGCTTGTTGCGTCGTCCCGAGTCCGGCTGCCACTTCTTGACCGCGTACAGCTTGCCGCGGCCAGATCTCAGGTTGTCCTCGAACTCGCCCTGGTATCCGCCTGCACCCTCCTTGCAGGGGGCCGTCGGGCTGTGAAGCTCGAGCTGTAATAGCTGTGCAGCTGAGAGCTCACCAGCGCGGGGGGTAGGAAATCGCAACGCTGCGGCATCCCGAAGGGCTCCCCGACGCGGGAATCGTGATTTGCCAGACGCCCGTCCTCATGGCACTGAGCTGGTCGGTTCCTCTGGCTGTGTGATTCCAGATTTCCAAGAACGTGCGCGACCCCTCCGGCCTCCAGGCCTGTTAGCATTGCCTCCCCGCCTCCGAATGTCCTCAGTTCACGGACGCCTTTGGGACAAGTGCAATCCTATTTGGGGCACATCGGGAAGCGCTGCTGCTCGAACCGATTGCTGCTGAGGCTGCCGATTGCCGCTGCCCTCTGCTGCTGGATGCTGCTTCATGCTGCTTGCCGCCGCCTTGTGCTGCGCGCTTTTTCTCTCTTGCCCTGCGTACTGGTGATTCTACTCCTCCTCCTGCTCCTCCTCCTCGTCCTTCTCCTCCTCCTTCTCCTTCTCCTTCTCCTCCTCCTCCTCCTCGTTTTTCTTCTCCTCCTCCTTCTCCTTCTCCTCGTCGCCTCGGAGGGGCACCCCCACAAGTGGGGTGTCGGGCCAAAGCGCCCCCTGGCGGAGGCGGGGACCTCTGGGCCTTCGGGGCACAAGCCCCCGCACCTGGGATGGCTCCCAAAGCGAGGTCCCCTTCCCAGGGGGCCCCCGGCCACGCAGTCTCCCACGGAAGCCTGGCTTCCCAGCCAGGTGTCCCCTGTGGGAGTCGTGTGCCAGGGGCTCCGTCTCCCCCCCGTCGTGTCGTCGCCGTCGCTGCCGCGCCTGTCGTGTCGTGGCGGGCCCCTGGGGTGGGTGGCGGGGGTTTGGTGCTGCCTGGCCCCTGCCCGTTCTGTCGGTGGTGGGGTGCCTCCGGCCGGCAGAACGGGTCGGGGAAGCTGGCTTGCCATTCCCATGCCGACCGCTTGCGGGAGGCCCGCCCACGCCGTGAGCGCCCGGCGGCCCGCGGCGCGCCGCGGCCGTGGCGGCGGGGGCGGCGCCCCTGGGCATGCTCGCCCGCGCCATGTTCGGCGTACGTTCTACCCCTTGCGGGAAAAAAAAACTCCTCCTCGTCCTCGTCTTCCCTCCTCCTCCTTCGCCTCCTCCTCTTCGTCCTTCTCCTCCTCCTTCTCTTCTCTCTGCCTCCTCCCTGATTCCCTTCGCACCTCGCTCGTTCGCTCCTCCTCTTTCCGCCCTGCTGCTCCTCATTCTATCCTCCTCCACGCTCCTCTTCGTCCTCCATTCCTTCTCCTTATAGGTAACTCCTCCCTGTTGCACCCCGAGGCCAGTTTTTAGGGCGGGCCGGGCGTTTCGCCTGAGACTTCCTCACCATTTATGACTCTGGAGCTTAAACAATGACAGTCGTTTCACAGATGGAGGGCGGGTCGTTTTCAACATGTGGCTCTCGCCCAAGCGCCGCGCACAAACGTTGTAACAAATTGCATCAGTTTCACTGATTGAGGGCGGGCTGTTTTCAAAATGTGGCTCTCGCCCAAGCGCCGCGCACATTCGTTTCAAATACTTGCAGAAATTTCACGGATTGAAGGCGGGTTGTTTTCAAAATGTGGCTCTCGCCTTAGCGCCGCGCTCATTCGTTTTAAAACTTTGCAAGAGCTTCACGGATTGAGGGCGGGTCGTTTAAAAAATGTGGTTCTCGCCTTAGCGCCGCGCACATTCGTTGTAACAAATCGCGAGAGCTTCACGGATTGATGGCGGGTCGTTTTCAAAATGTGGCTCTCGCATCAGCGCCGCGCACATTCGCTTTAAGCACTTGCAAGAGTTATGCAGATTGAGGGCGGGTCGTTTTCAAAATGTGGCTCTCGCATTAGCGCCGCGCACATTCGGCGCAAAACATTGCAAGCGTTTCACGGATTGAGGGCGGTTCCTTTTCAAATTGTGGCTCTCGCTTTAGCGCCGCGCACATTCGTTTCACACATTTGCAGGAGTTTCACGGATTCCCGTGACCAACGTACCAAAAATTGTGTTTTGGAAAGAATCAAGATTATGCGGGCGCAGCATTTATGTTGATTCGCTGTGTTGAAGTCCCCAAAATGGCGTCCTGGCGCGATGCTGGATCGCCAGAACGCAGCAGCCAAGTTGATACGTGGCGTTGAATCCCGAGAACAATGTTTCGGCATCCTTCAGGATCTTCAAACTGTTGTCTTCCAACGAAGCAGTTCCCTCAATGGAAATGAACCGTTGTAGGGGCCTCTGAAGAGGGAGCTTGGAGGGAGGTTTAATTCCAACATCGTTGATGACGCTTGGATTTACACTGGTCCTCCTCCTCCTCCTCGTTCTGCTCGCTCATCCCCCCTCTGCGCGGTCTCGTCCTCCTTACTCAGTCCCCTCGTCGCTCATCCTTCCTGTGGCTGTCGGGCTCCTCCTCACCACCACCAGCTCTTTGCTTCTGATGACTGCTCCTTTTCGCTTCGGCTTACTCCTCGTCTCACATCTTCAACTAGATCGTGACGTTCCTCTTTGCTCCTGCTGCTCATCCTCCTCAATGCTCCTCTTTACTCGTTCTGTTTCTCGCTCTTCGCTCTTCTTTCTTCGTCTCCTTTTCACTTCGGTAGTCGCTCCTTCCTTTTCACCCTCGCTCCTTCATGTTTTTCATTCTTACTCCTCGTTCCGTTTCCTCATCCTCCTTGCCCCTCATCATCACTCCTTCTTTTTCTCCCTTATCGCTCCTCCTCCGTACTACTGGTCTTTCTCGCTCTTCCTCGTGCTGCTCATTCTCCTCCTCCCCCTCATTTTCATATCCTCCTCTCCTCGTCCTTCTTCTCTACGTCCTTTCCCATCGTCTTCTTTGGGTTGCTCATTCTCGCTCCTCTTCTCCTCCTCTGTTGGTGTCTCTTGGAATCCTATTGGAGGCCTCTTGGAGCCATTCTTGGGCTTTCTCGGGGGCCTGTTGGCATCCTCTTGGGCCTCTTCGACCCCTCCTGGAACCCAGGAGTGGCAATGATACAACACCGACTGCTTCGATGTCTTCGTTTTGGGAAGATGTCTCTCGCGAACCGGCTGTTTGCGAATGGACCCAAGGAGTGTCCCTTTGGCATCAGCGAGCGGATCTGCCCTCTCAAGCTTGTCTCGCCTTTCATCCAAAACGAGCACCGTTTCGCGCTTCCCGCTGCACGAGATATCCGCGCTCCCGAGGTCACGACCTCTTGTATACCCTGGCTCTGAGCTCACGAGGACACGACCCGTCGTGAGAACAGCTATCCCGACGAACTGCCCAAGCATGCGAGGAGTACGAAGGTGGGTGTGGGGAGATACCACATGCTGGCGCTGTCACCAAGGCTTTCGAGGACCATATGGGGGGCCGCGGAACGTGCGAGGGGTGTGCGAAACTGGTGGGGTGTGGTGCGTACCGCATGCGGGCTGCCAGGGGGGCCGCTGGTGGAGTTCCCGTAATGTCACGAAGCGTGTGAGGGGTGTGCGAACATGTGTGTGTGAGTGTGTGTGTGTGTGTGCGTGTGGGGGCATTGCGGCTTCATTCGCAACTGTATGCCCTACATTTGCCCCATTCGCCAGCGCAGTCACTCTGCCTAGCCGCCGACGCAAATGTGTGTGTGTGTGGATACCGCATACGGGCGCTGCCACTAAGGCCTTCGGTGCCCCCCATGAGCCACGAAACGTGTGAGCCGGGTGGCGAACCGGTGATTCGGACGAAGATGGTCGTGCTGATGAAGGTGGTGCTGGGCATGAGGATGCAGATACGGATGAGGATGCTGATGATGCTGATGAGGATGCTGCTGCTGCTGGTAATGCTGCTGAGTATGCTTATGCTTATGATGCTAACGATGACGATGACGATGATGATGATGCTGCTGATGATGCAGATGATGCTGGTTATGGTGATGATGATGATAATGAGGATGATGATGCTGTTGATGATGATGAGGATGATGATGGTGCTGATGACGATGACGATGACGATGACGATGACGATGACCATGATGATGATGATGATGATGATGATGATGATGATGATGATGATGATGATGATGATGATGATATGATGATGATGATGATGATGATGATGATGATGATGATGATGATGATGATGATGGTAGTGGTGATGATGATGATGATGATGATGATGATGATGATGATGATGATGATGAATCTGAATGTGATGATGATGCTGATGACGATGATGATGATGGGGAGGAGGACTAGGATGATGAGAAGGAGGAGGAGGAAGAGGGCGAGGGGGAGGAGGAGGAGGAGGAGGAGGAGGAGGAGGAGGAGGAGGAGGAGGAGGAGGGGGCGGAGGGGGAGGAGGAGGAGGGTGCGAGTGATGCTAACTAAACGAAGGGAGGCGAGCCCAACACCCCATGATGATTGGGAACAACAATGGGCCCGCGCCTTCGACGCCACGATTCGTTGTACACACCTTTGATCCGCACCCTCTGGGCCACGATCCCTTGCAACAGAACGATCGGCCCGCGCCGTCGGGGCCTCGAACAGAAGAGAAGGAACGGCGCCATCGAGACCACGATCCCCTGGCCCGCGCCTCCGAACCCGCATGCCACCCAACCGACCTCACAACCGGCCAGCATGCCTGTCAACCGGCCCGGCGGCCAACCAACACCGACTGTGGCAGGAGGAGGAGGACGAACCAGAGGAGGAGGGGGAGGAGGAAGAGGAGGAGCAAGAGAAGCAGCAACTTTAATGCCGGAGGAGGTGGAGGAGGAAGAGGAGAAGGAGCAAGAGGAGGAGACGTTGGAGGCCCAGGTCCGGCATGCCGCCAGCGGGAGCTCCCCTGCCAACAGCCAGCTGACTTGGCTGCTGGCCTGCCCATCAACCCGCCACTCCTCCTCCTCCTCCTCCTCCTTCTCCTCCTCGTCCTCCTCGTCGTCCTCCTCCTCCTTCTCCTCCTTCGCCTCCCCGTCCTCCTCCTCGTCCTTCTCCTCCTCGATTCGTTGTGCCGACGCCCCGCCGCCACGCAGGCACTCAGGAGGGGGGTCGGGGGCATGCGGCATGGGGCAAGGCCCTCCAGATATGTTGGTGTCGTCAGCGAACAGCATCACGCCCTCCCCGTGGCGCACGTTGTTTTCCCACTGCCCACTGTACCTGGAGTACCCGTACTCCTTCTGCAGCCGCGGCTTCAACCTCTGGGTGCCCTCGCCGCTGCGGCCGCCGCGGTCCCACTGGCCCTTGTAGACCATCCCGTCCGAGCTGATGTACTTGCCGTCGCCACACATGGTCCCCTCCGACCACTGGCCCCTGTACTCGGCCAGCCCGTGCCGCATCAGACCCTCGCCGTGTGGCACGGCATGGTCGAATTGTCCGTTGTAGGTGGTGCCGTCCACGTACGTGGCCTTGCCGTGCTTTATATGCCGCGTGTCACCGCCGACCATACGGTAGGCCGCGACGGCCAGGTCAGGCATCGGCTCTCCCGACTCCTGAAGCACAGAGTCGCCAACGGCAACGTACTTGGTGAAGAGATCAGTCTTCTGCTTCTGGTCCTGCTTGGTGAGCTTCTCGATGTTGAGGTCTTTGATCACTTTGCCGTCGCCGTCAGTGGGGAACGTACGCATCGCGATTGGGTGATTTCTCGCCGCCCAGTCGAAAGTGTCGTGGTAGTCGGACTTGAAGACGCCGTGGAAGTCGGTCAAATGCGACGGGTCGACCGAGAAGAGGGGCATGTACCCCAAATGCGCCATCTCAAGCTCCTTGCTTACCTCGTTCGTGCAGACTTCGATTGGGGTCTTCAATGTCAAATACCCCTCGCCATAAAACAAATCGTCCCTGAACTGTCCGTCGTATGTCTTCTCGATGCCAAACTTCCGGCCCACCTCCTCCGCATCATGCCCAATCTTGTCGGTTACCGCGTGCTGATAGAAACGCAAGAGGCCCTCGCCGTTGCGCTTTCCGCGTTTCCACTGGCCCTGGTACAAGGGGTCTGCAAGCCCTTGCAAAGCATGCATCCTGCTTCCATAAAGCTTCCCGCTGCCATGGTACTGGTGGTCAGCCCACGTCCCGACGTAGTAGGTCCCGTTGGGCCACGCCTGAGTTCCGAAACCATGGCGCATGTACACTCCAGCGAGGTTGGTGTGGTCCTTGTACTCTCCCTGATAGTGGCGCACCCACTCCTGAGGGCGCAGCATCGCGCTGTCCGACAGGACGGAGCGCCAGACGGCGAACTGCGCGTCGTGCATGCAGACCTCAAGGTACTCCTTGTTGTGCTGCGGCCGCCAGTCAGGGTCGATGTACTTCTTGAGCTCTGCCCAGGGCGTATCCTTCCCATCGCCGTCCTCCAAGACGCTCTCGAACTCGGGCTTGGCGAGGACCCGCACCATCTGCATCCGCATCACGCCGATCTTCCTGTTGCCCTGCAGCTGAAACTCCTTGATGTGGGACAGGGGGACGCGAAACTTCAGCAGGCTCTTGTCGACTGCCTCGTAGGACTCCCCAGTGCTCGGGACGAGTTCGTTCCTCGAGAGCTCGCCGTTCTCATGCGCGTCCAGCCAGCTCCACAGCTTCTCGGCCTCCGCGTGGACGTCGACCTCAGTGCTGTCGCCATGGCCTCCTCCGCCTCCCTTCACCGCCGCCGCCAGGAAGTCGTGCATGAGGTACCTCGGCTTCTCGGTGATGGCAGTGATGAACTGCTTCTTGTCCACAGACATGCCCTCGCTAAGGTCGGCCCAGAAATTTGCCAAGCCCGTTTTTCGCCCCCTGTATCTGGGATGGTGGGCCAGGAACCTCCGAAATTGCATCAAATCGCCGTCCTCCAGGACCTCGTCAGTCTCGTAGAGCGGCTCGATCTCGAAGATGGTGATAGTGCCGCTATCATCGTCATCCAGAGCGTTAGCAATCTTGTGCCCTTGGGCGGCCAGACTGCCCGCCACTGCCTGGGCTTTATCCAAGTATTGTCTCACAATCCGCCTTTGGTTGTCATCCCAACGGTCATCAATGGCTGTCCAGGTCGTGTGTTCGTCTTCCCCTTTCGAAAGGAAGCTTTGCCTGGAACCCAAGAATTGTTTCGGTAGGTTTGGGAGCATGAGGCCCTGGACCTCACCAGCCATCCAGACATGGCAGCTGCCCAGAAATCACTCCCCAAACTTGCAGTACATCGAAATCTGGGTGAATCAGCCCGAGGACATGCTGCCAGCGTGGTCCCCGAACAATGCGTGATTGCACTGTGGATGTTAGTCAGAACTAATTAGTGCAGTCTGTGTGGCGCAATATCCGCCGCCGTGTCAGGAAACGCGGAGTGAGGTGTTCGCAGATCCCGTAGAACCCTCCGCAAAAGAAAAATCCATACCTATACGACCACCCTTCGTGTGATAAGGAGGTTCGGAGGGGGTGGTGGTGGAGGAACCAACGTCTCACACAATCGATCTCACTATCGATCCCACTATCGATATTACTACCGATCCCACAATCGATGCCACTATCGATCTCACTATCGGTCTCATTGCATATGTACATATATCGGAGGTTGGGGGTGAGATCGCAGTGGAACGGAGACCCCCAACTGGGAAATCGTTTCGTTTCGCTCGTGTCGTGCGTGCGGGCGAGGCGAAGCTGAGTGGGCGCGCGAGATGAATGAACCCGCCGTTGCTAGGCCGAAGTCAAGTCAAATGATTCTCCCCCTCCCGCCCGTCCGGCGGTGGCCGGCGGTGTCCCGCGGTGTCCCGTGGTGTCCCGTGATGTCCCGTGGTGTCCGCCGTTGCTAGGGCGAAGTCAAGACAAACGATTCTCCCCCTCCCGCCCGTCCTGCAGTGGCTCGCGGTGTCCCGCAGTGTCCCGTGGTGGCCCGCGGTGTCCCGTGGTGTCCCGCCGTTGCTAGGGCGAAGTCAAGACAAATGATTCTCCCCCTCCCGCCCGTCTGGCGGTGGCTCGCGGTGTCCCACGGTGTCCCGTGGTGTCCCGCGGTGTCCCGTGGTGTCTCG
This sequence comes from Prorocentrum cordatum, assembly GCA_963575745.1. NCBI lineage: Eukaryota > Dinophyceae > Prorocentrales > Prorocentraceae > Prorocentrum > Prorocentrum cordatum. The sequence goes on along the minus strand of CAUYUJ010015803.1, from coordinate 43,519 downwards.
TGGTGTCCTGTGGTGTCACGTTGAGTGAGATCGATAGTGAGATCGATAGTGAGATCGATGTGGTGTTCCAAGGTGTTCCAAAAAATGAGATCGACAATGAGATCGACAAGGTTCCCGTGGTGTCCCGTGGTGTCCTGTGGTGTCCCGCTGAGTGAGATCGACAATGAGACCGATAGTGAGATCGATAGTGAGATCGATGTGGTGTCCCGAGGTGTCCCGTGGTGTCCTATGGTGTCCCGTTGAATGAGATCGATAATGAGACTGATAGTGACATCGAGAGGTGTCCCGCGGTGTCCCGTGGTGTCCCGTTGAGTGAGATCGATAGTGAGATCGACAAGTGTCCCGTGGTGTCCCGTGTTGTCCGGTTGAGTGAGATCGATAGTGAGATCGATTGAGTCAGATGTTGGTTTCCCCCTCTCCCTCCCCCACAACCTCCTTATCACCCGAAGGGTGGTCGTATAGGTATACATATCGTGATATTGGTCTCACTATCGGTCTCACTATCGATCTCACTAGCAATCTCACGATCGATTTCACTCGATCGATGACACTATCGTTCTCGCAATCGATCTCATTATCCCTCCTACTAGCTGCCTCAATATCGATCTCACTATCGACCTTACTATCGATCGCACTGTCGATCTTACTACCGATCTCACGATCGATATCAGTATCGACCTCAATATCGATCTCAGTATCGATCTCACTATCGATCTCACTGTCGATACCACGATCGAGCTCACTGTTGGTCTCGCGCTGTCGATGTCGCTGTCGATCTCACTGCGAGGCGACGGGACACCGGCGGAACATCCTCCTCCTCCTCCTCCTGCTCCTCCTGCTCCTCCTCCTCCTCCTCCTGCTCCTCCTCCTCCTCCTCCTCCTGCTCCTCCTCCTCCTCCTCCTCCTCCTGCTCCTCCTCCTCCTCCTCCTGCTCCTGCTCCTCCTCCTCCTCCTCCTCCTCCTCCTCCTCCTCCTCCTCCTCCTCCTCCTCCAGAGGAGGCTTCGTTCCTCGCGCCGCCCGCGCTGCTTCGCCTGGCCCGCGCGGCGCGGCGCGACCGCGGCGCCGGGGCCGACTTTCCCTCGTGGCGGCGCTGCGTTTCGCTGCGGTCTTAACCGGCCTCGAACGCATCCCTAAGGCCCTAAGATGGGCGAGCAAAATGCGAGGACAATCTCAGGGGTAGGCCGTCAAAAACTGAGGGAATCCTTAAGATCGGCATCGAGGCGAGGTGATGTCAAACACAGGGATAGGGATATGTTCAAGGCTGGTAAGATCTCACCCTCTCGCCTCGAATTCTTTCGAGGGTCCACAGCCGCGAGTATGGGTCTCGGCGCGAGCTGCCGAGAAAATTTTGAGACGGCCCAGGGCCCCCAAGACACTCCAAGAGGGTTCCAAGAGGTTCCCAGGAGGCAGACCTTGTTTGTACTCCTTCGGCTTTCAGCGGACTTCAGAGTTCTCGCCTTCTTGGGGCTTCCGATGCTCCCGGGCGGCCCGGGGGGTCCCAGATATCGCTCCAAGACAATCCAGAAGGCCCCCCAAGAGGGCCTCCAGACAGGTTGAGGAGGAGGAGGAGGAGGAGGAGGAGGAGGAGGAGGAGGAGGAGGAGGAGGAGGAGGAGGGGGAGGGAGGAGGAGGAGGAGGAGGAGTAGGAGGAGGAGGAGGAGGAGGAGGAGGAGGAGGAGGAGGAGGAGGAGGAGGAGGAGGAGGAGGAGGAGGAGGAGAGGAGGGAGGAGAGGCAAGCTGGGCGCGCGCTCCATATCTGGCATCCTACCCCTCCCCACCCATCCCTTCCCATTGCGCTGGGTGTCCAACCCTCCTTGGCTGGGTTCTGTTTTGCGCTGGTCGCGCGTCTCCTCATCCTCCCTCCTCCTCCTCCTCCTCCTCCCCCCGCCTCAGAGAACCGAGACCCCCCCCCCCAAACCGGCTCAGGATACGCCCCGAGAGAGCTTCCAGAAGGGAAAACACGGCCCGACATGTCGGGCCCTCCGCTCCAAGATCAACCCCCGAGACCGACAGCAGTTTCCCGAGAGGACCCCCAGAAGCCCCAGGAGGCCCTAATCAGGTCCCAAGCTCGCCATCGCTCGGACGTCCATTCCCCTTGCATGTTTCGATCGCGAGCGTAGTTTTTTTGGCCAGATGATCCAGGATGCTCTTCGATGGTCCTCGTCGAGAAACCTGATATTGCCACGGAACCCGACCTTGGAGGACAAGTGGGCGTGACTTGCGAGGAAAAGAAAAACAAAGAAGATGATGCCTATACGGCGCATGATGCTGATTCCAATGTTGTCCGTTTGGCGCTGCGCCGCTTTAAAGCGCATTATGCTGGCTCCCGTGTTGTCCGTTTGAAGCTGTGCCACTTTGTCGGGGCGTCTCCGACCATCTTTGAGCCCTGTTGGGCAGCCTTCGGGACCTCGGGCGCGGCCATCTCGGGGCCCTCTTAGGCAGTCCTTGGCCCCCTTGGGGGCCTCTGGGGGCTTCCTGGAAATCTCTTGGAGGCTTCTTGGGGCCTCTTGGGGGCCTCTTGGGGCCTCCTGGGAGGTTCTTTAGGCGGAGAGCTTACAATGTCAGTCCCTGCCGCCCCTCTGGGGCCCCTCTTGGGGCGTTCCTGGGGCCTTCTTAGGCCGCCTTGGAGGCTTTGTGGGCCGTCTTGGGGGCGTCCTGGGCCGCTTGGGCGCTTTTTTTGGGGCGTCTCAGGCCGTCTTGGGGCGATCTGTAGAGCCTCTTGGGCCGTCTTGGAGCGTCGGGAAGCCAAAAAGGCGAAACACCTTGAAAAACCAAAGGAACATCAATGAATGTTGACTCTTGGGGCTGTTTGTGGGGGCCTCTTGGAGGCCTCCCTGGGCGTCTGGGGGGGCTTCTTGGGCCATCTTGAGGTCATCTTGGGCGTCTTGGACAAGTCTTTCGGCGACTCGTGGCCCTCTTGGACCATCTTGCGGACCATCTTGGGGCCGCCCGTGCCGCACGGAAGCGCGCCTGCCGACATGGGGCCGTCTTCCGCCGGCGTTTGCCGCGTGGCCGGGGCCGGGGTACCCCCCCAGACCCCCCAAGGGAACACACAACGGGAACCCCTCCGCAAGGTCGGGGAAACTGCACACGTTCGCGCGATGCCAAGCAAGAGGCCCCCTGGAGGCCCCCGAGAGACTTCCAAGACATACCAAAACCGCCTCAACGAGGCTTCCGAGAAGCCTCACGAAGGCCCCGAGAGGCCCCCTGAAGCGGCCTCCGAAGGCCAGCGGGTTCCACAGAGGCCCCACGAGGTCCTCAGAAGCCCTCAAGAGGCCCGCGAGAGGCCCCTGGAGGCCCTCCTCCTCCTCCTCCTCCCTCTCCTCCCTCACTTCCTCCAACAACTGCTTCCTCCCGAAGGTTTCCGCAACGGTTGAGGGAGCACGTAGTCCAGTAGCCTTGTACGAACTCGGCCCAACATGTGGCCACGTATGCATTTTCAACAGGGGGGCGGTGGTTCGCCGTAGGCGTCTTCGAGCTGTGGCGTAGTCTATGTGGTGCAAGCTCGGTGGTGCAGCATAGTATGTTGTGCAATCTGTGTTCTGTAACATATGAATGCAATATATGCGGTGAATGCTATGTGGTACAAGTCGTGTTGTGCAATCCATGTGTTTCAACCGATGTGTTGCAAACTATATGGTGTGTGCTGTGTGGTGCAAGCTATGTGATGACATCTGTGTGATACAGCCTATCTGGTACAGGCTTTCGCCCCCCAAAGAACAAACCAACGATGCCCCACCACATGGACTAGGCAAAATCACCTGAGGGCCAACCTGCAACAGGCGAGCCAGCACGCGAGGCCTTGGCCATTGCAGATCAACCAAAACGGGCGCGGTCACGGCAACACAGCGGGATTGTCCTGCGCATGCGGCTGGGAAGCGGAGTCCGGATCCCGTGCCTGAGCGCCGTGCCTCGGAAGGTAGACCCGCACGACGCGGAGGACCTCAACGGAGGAGGAAGGAGAAGGCACAAAGGACGAGCAAGATGCATGAATCTGCTCGGTGCAAGCTACCGTGTCAAGCCGCACCCAGGGGAGAAAGCGAGATGAGCAGTGGCAAGGAGTCCTCCCTGAGCTGCTCGGATCTGGAAGCTTCGGCAGCCTCCACGCCAGCTCGGCATGCTCCGAACCGCACAGTGGGGAGGAGAGACAGAGGAGCCACGCCGCCCAGCAAGAACACGCGCTCGAGTCGTGCACCCGAAAAAGAACAGTGGCCCCGACACGCGTCCGAGGATGAACCGTTCGAGAGGCCGATGCGCGAGCAAGGGCACCGACACGAACCCCTCGTCATCATATCCGCGCCGCGTGCAGAGCATGAGTCAGGACGGGCAAGAGGGCCATGCTTTTGCGAGCCATGTGCTGCACTGTGTGCATTGTCGTTTACGCGGCGCAAGCATGCTATTGGTGCAAGCTTTGTGGTGGAATCTTCGGGATGCCACGCTACGTGATGCTATCTGTATGGTGCACGCTATGCGTTGAGGCTATGTGATGCTTTCTGTGTATGTCTCTGTGTGTGTGGCACCAGTGCAGGTAGCGCAAGCAGTGCGTTGCAAGCTGTGTGGTGCAAGCTATGTGATGCAGTCTATGCAGTGCAAGCTGGGTGCTGCGTGCTCTGCGGTGCACCCGGCGCGCGAGGAGGCCCACGACGCGCCGGCGGGCGGGCAGCGGACGAAGCTCCGCCACACCAGCCCAGAGAGCACGGGGCGCCCACGAGGCGCCCACCCACGGGCGGGCACCCGGCGGAACCCGAGCAGGCCCACCCAACGCACGAGCGGCCACCGACCGAGCGTCGGGCGAAACCCCAGCAGACCAATCCGAGTTTAAACTTCTACAGTCGGGGCGTTGACCTAAGGAACCCTAAATAAGGAACGAGGCCCCCTTTTTTCCATAAGTTAAAGTTCGATTTCCCATCGAAAACCTAAGGCAAGCTGTGGAACAATCAAGGACCGCGGAGCCCCTCCCCAACGAAAAGGGTTCCTTGCTCAGGGCCCCGACTGTAGTCCCTCAGTTCAAGCGCTGTCTGGGGGAAAATCGAGGAGGCAAAACTTAGCACCTTTCGCACTCGAGGTAGACTCCTCCACCTCCGCTGCAGCCTCAGCCTGTGTCAAAGTCAGTAAGGAACCTATACCAAACGAACTGCCAATGACCATGGACGCCGACGCATCTGGTGAAATGCGGGGATCCTCTGCTGCTTCTTCTTCATCTTCTGAATCTTCATCTTCTCCCTCGACGGCAAATCGAGCAGCCTCGTCAAGTTCCCATAACTTCTTCCTCGTGTCCTCGAGCAACGCCGACAAATTACGCGTGAATAAATTCTTGCTCAATTCAGACGCCCGCGTGAGGAACTCCCACGCGCAATTGTAACTAGAAAACTCCTTGAGCAGGAACTTCCTGAAAGTGACGAGGTGCTCAATGTTAAAATCCTTCCATGAAAGCGTTAAGAAGGATGCGTCGAGGCCCACAATGCAATCCTTCGTCTTCGGCTCACTGAATTTTCGCTGACCCGTCAAGAACAAATCCTTGAGCTCTTTGGAAATCCGCCAGCTCGCTTATGGGGCCACCAGTCCGCGAAGCCTGGGTTGCGCAGTAGCAGCAGTTCAGCGTCAGAGTACTTCTTCAATGCTAATTGTATCGGCAAGGTCTTCTGATGCACTCGGCATATGGAAGGACGCTGGCATTGATACGCATTGCTGAACCGCCTCCCACCCCCCAAAGCCCGAGATAGACATGTCTAGCGCCCCCGGACTGGGTGCGTGCTCTTAGTCTCCCGGGGGAACACACAAACGTGTCAACAGTTACTGTACCGAGCTTTCTCAATTTCTGTTTGTCCAAAGGCGTGCGTAAATAATGTCCCTGTAGGAAGGCTTTTCTGGACCATTCGCTCCCCCTGAAGACGTGTGGCCTAGGCGTGGCATTTGGCGCGGTCGGCGTGGGTATGCGCTGGCGGGCGGATCACGCAGGAAGGGAAGAGGTCGGGGGGAGGGGGCAGCAGCAATAGCAACCATTTGTGACCATCATGCTCAATGTTTTCAATCCCCCCTTTCTCACCATGATGCTCTCTGTTTTTGTGTAGAGGGAACCATCTTCCCCAAACAATGCTTGCACTTAGGGTTTCTGGCTTCTGTTCTACGGAAGTGGGCCCTGTCTTCGGTCCTGCGGCCAGGTGGTCGCTGTCGCCGCCCCATCGCTGCCTGTCGTCTGGGCCGTGTCTTCGGTCCTGCGGCTATGTGGCCGCCCATTCGCCGCCATCCTGGATTCTCTTTTCCACCTGATATTGTCACGAACCCCGACCTTGGAGGACAAGTGGGCGTGAATTGCGAGACAGAGAAAACGAAGAAGAGGATGCCTATAGGACGCATTCTGCTGGTTCCCGTGTTGTCCGTTTGACGCTGTGCCGCTTTGTCGAGGCGCCTCCAGCCGTCGTGGGGCCCTCTTAGGGCTGTCCCGAGGCCCTGTTGGGCGCTTCTGGGGGCTTGCTCGAGACCTCCTAAGGTGAGCTCAGGAAATTGCCATACGAGCTAGGACGTCTCGGGGCTGTCCGTTTGTCGCTGTGAGGCTTTGTCGAGGCATTTCCAACAGTCCTGGAGTCGTGGGGCAGTCCTGGGGCCCTCGTGGGCGCTTCTGGGGGCTTCCTAGAGGCGTGGTGAGGTCTTGATGCTTGTTGGGGTCGTCTTGGGAGCCTCTTGGGGCCTCCTCAGGTCCTTCAGCCGTCCTGGCGCCCTCCTGAGGGAGTCCTCGGGCTGTCCGATTGTCGCTCTGACGCTTTGCCGAGGCGCTTCCAGCAGTCCTGGGGTCTTGGGGCAGTCCTGGAGCCCTCGTGGGAGCTTCTGGGAGCTTGCTGGAGGCGTCTTGAGGTCTTGAGTCATCTTGGGGTCCTCTTGGGGGGCTTTTGGGGTCTCATCACGTTCCCAGTGCTGCGCCCATCTTGGGCGCTTCTGGGGGCTTGCTGGAGGCCTCTGGAAGGTTCTTGGGGTCTCTTGGGGCCTCTTCAGGGGTTCTTGGGGCCTCTTGGGGACTTCTTGGGAGCTTCTGGGGGCCTCTGGAGGGGTTACTGGGGCGGAGAACCCGAAACCTCGGATTTCGTCGGAGGGTGTGTCGGGAACGTTTCTGAAGAAAAGGTGGCCAAGAAAACGACGATGCGTCTTGGAAATGGGCTCAGCATGCGACTAGGCGAGTTACGAGGTGAGCTCAGGACGTGTTCATGCGAGCCACATGGAAGGGAGGGGGTGAGCTCAGCACGCGACCGTGCGATTCACGAGGTAAGCTCAGCACGATTCCATGCGAACCACAGGGAAGGGAGGGGGCGCGGTTGCACATGACGGGCGAGAAAATTGAGTTTGGAGGATCTGGGGGCTCCTGGGAGCCGTCGGGTTTGGTTGGAGGTTGTGTCGAGGACGTGTCTGACTGTATGAGGACTGGATTAGACAACTTGCGGCGGTCGGGGGCCGCATACGGCCGGGCCGTATTGAAGCCTCCTGCAGGCTTCTTGTAGGGCTTTCTGGCAATACGAAAAGTCGCTAGGGGTTTCTCTGCGACAGCTGTCCAGAGGGGAAGGCGGCCAGAAAAACCACGGTGCGTCTTGGAGGTAAGCTCAGAACGCGACCATGCGAGCCACGGGGTGAGCTCAGCACGTTTCCATGCGAGCCCAGAAGGGGAAAGCCAAGGTGCGCATTACATTGGCTCCCGTGTGGTCCGACTGACGCTGTGCTGCTTTACGCGCATTACATTGGTTCCCGTGTTGTCCGTTTGACGCCGTGAGGCTTTGTCGAAGCGCCTCCAGCCGTCGTGGGGCCCTCTTGGGGCTGTCCTGAGGCCCTGTTGGGCGCTTCTGGGGGCTTACTTCAGAGGTGAGCTCAGGAAATTTCCGTACGAGCCAGGAAGTCCCGGGGCTGTCCGTTTGTCGTTGTGACGCTTGGGGGCCTCTTGGGGCCTCCTCAGGTCCTTCAGCAGTCCTGGGGCCCTCCTGAGGAAGTCCCGGGGCTGTCCGTTTGTCGCTCTGACGCTTTGTCGAGGCGCTTCCAGCAGTCCTGGGGATCTTGGGGCAGTCCTGGGGCTCTCTTGGGGGCTTGTCGGGGCTTTCTGGAGGCGTCTTGAGGGGGTTATCTTGGGGCAGTGCTGCGCCCATCTTGGGCGCTTCTGGGGGCTTGCTGGAGGCCTCTGGAAGGTTCTTGGGGGCCTCAGGAGGAGGAGGAAGGAAGGAAGGAAGGAAGGAAGGAAGGAAGGAAGGAAGTAGGAGGGGGAGGAGGGGGAGGAGGAGGAGGAGGAGGAGGAGGAGGAGGAGGAGGAGGAGGAGGAGGATGAGGATGAGGAGGAGGAGGAGGAGGAGGAGGAGGAGGAGGAGGAGGAGGAGGAGGAGGAGGAGGAAGAGGGCGCCAAGACCAGCCCAGAAGGCTAGACGCCTCACAAGCCCCCAACTTGGGCCCAGCATGGGCCCGCGTGGCTGCCGCAGTGGTCCGCGGAGCCCCAGGCGTAGCCCGAGAGCCCTTCTGGACGCCCTCAAGACCAACCCCAGGAGGAGGA
>CAUYUJ010015803.1:0-25000 GCA_963575745.1 Prorocentrum cordatum | reverse complement strand
CGGGGTGGGGAATTCGTGGGGTTTCGATGCGACCATGGTGGTAGCGTGCTCGCTCAGGATGGACACGTAACAATACTTGCCATCAAGGGACTTGATCCCGAACTGCCCCTTCGCGGTCATTTCCAATCGATGAATCTGTACGTCCATTCTGGCCCTCGTCTTCGACCCAACGCAATTCTGGTAGAGGACCTGAGTTATCTGGTCGCGGACCTGCTTGGTACAAGTCTGTTCCATCTCCACGGCGCCTAAGTCTTCTTTCATCCATATTGCAAGCTCGTTGCTCCAATCCGTGACCAGCTTGTTCCGGACATCGTCCGGTATCTCCTTGTTTGGGTCAATGTCCTCTGGTCGAAAGAACGAGATGTATGTGTCCATCTCCGGGCTGCAGTAAGGCTTGCCGAGGTGGCTTACGCATTGGACCGTTGCCATGACCGACGGGATGCCTGAGCACATCATCATCTGCTGAGTGCCCAGGGAGATCGTCAGGCTCTGCTTGATATCGTTGAAGCGATCGAATTCGAGGATACTTGAGGGGCTGTTGTCGTTCTTGCTAGTCTTGCGGTGGATGTAGTAGAGCAGCTTCTTGTGGACCTGCGCGGCCCTCTGCTCCTCAGCAGACGCTTCCAAAGGGTCCTCGACCTCTCCCTTGAACATCTGGCCCAAATCGTGAACCACCATGCTGAGGTCGGCGACCATCTCCGAATCGTTTGCCTTCATCCGCAGACGGTTCTGGCTGACCATCAGCTTGTTGATCTGGTCGTATGTCTGCTCGATGAGCGCCGCTTGCTCCTGTATCATTTCTCGAAGTTTCTCACCACTCGCCAGTATGGCCATCCCCACCATGCCCAGCAGGGCGAACGTGATGCACATGAGTCCAGCAGCTATTCTCGTGTATGTATAGTCTGCTTGGTGTATCCCGTACACGAGAGCTTGCAGCACGAGACATTGTGCAAAGAGCGTCACGATGTCTGGCTCCTTCAAAGTGCTCAGAATCAACATCACTTTGGCACCCACTGGAAGCTCCGCGATTTCTTCCTCGTCTTCCTCTGGATCTTCATCTCCATCGTCATCGTCATCATCGTCATCATCGATGAAATGTCGGTCGTCCGCTCCTCTTCGCCTCCTGCTCCTTGCATTTCTCCTGGCCTCAATTTTTGCCTCCTCTTCCCTTGCCTTCTCCGCTTCTTCTTCGATCTCTGCGTCAGTAGGCGCCACGATCATGGTGTCCTGCTCCAAAGCCTCATCGGCACCCTCCTCTAGAAGAAGAAGCAACACCATAAACATAAACATAAACGCTGGGGGGGGGGATCAGCGCAGATCCAAGAAATCCGCGCGGAGCGTCAAAAGTTATGGCGTTTTTCCTTCTTCGATCCTCTTCTTCCAACTGCGCGTTGTAATTGGTCCTCATGGCATTAAGCAGGTTGATGGTCTTGACAGCCAAGAGGGTCGCTGCGCACACATTGTTGCCGGGCTGCCCACGGTCGAGGAGCCACTCCTGACTTGACAGCACCATGATGGCCATGATCAGCGTGAGGCCTTCCAGTCCCCAATTGTACTGCTCCCCGCTCTCCATGTTCTGCACAATGAGGAAATAGTTCTGATATTCTGGAAGGTCCAGGAAATAAAACTTCGTATTCAGCTTGAAAGAGCGCACAAACGTCATCAATAACGGCGTGTGCTTCAAATCGAATTGAATCTTAACGTGCGACTGACTGCCGTCCGGCTTGACAATCTGATAGCGCTTCACACCTACACTTGTTCGCTCCAAATTCCAATGCGGCGAAGTATAATAGCCTTCCAACGGTACAAGATCGTATTTCGACGTTACCGCCGTCAACTCCTCGTCGCCGTACCGCTTGTAGAACAATTTTTCGTCGTACATCACCTTGATCTCGTCTTCCGCAGGGGCGTCGACCTTGGCCCACCACGGCTCGGCCTCGTCCTCTGCGAACGTATCCTCGATCTTCATGATCGTAAAATTGATCCATTCGTGGGGGGTTGTACGTATCATGTCTGCTTCTGCCGTTGTATTCCGTCGGTCTCCTACGAGTTCCAAGTGCACGTCACGATATTTCATCTTGACCATCTCCTCAAGGGTCCGCTGTCTGGCGAAGGCGGGGTGGTGACTCGACATCCAGCAAAGCTTCAACTTCATGTCCATGCATACAAGGAGCTTGGAGTACACCCACTTGCGAATCTCGATTTTCTGCTCCGCTGATACCATATCTGGGCATTGGTCTTTGACATAAGCCAGATAACTCTTCCGCGCCCTGAGAAAGAATCGAGCACCCATGAGCTCGGCCGGCTTGATGCTGATCATTGGCTTGCCCCCGATGTGGAGAAGATGCATCTCTGCCTCGTCGATGTCATCTATGTTCCACGGGTGCGTCCAGTGGTCGCTCTGGATCCACTGCCACTTGTCTGCGTAGCGCGAGCGAGACGCGAAGTCTTGTTCTTTTTGTTCAGCTTCCCAGCTTAACCAGCCAGAGTCTGGCTCCTTCTCCCACACGAGCGTCCCCCGTCCTTTGGGCTTCCCCCACCAATGTCTGCCCGCCCCTTTGTAGACCAGCCGCTCGCCGAGGGCGTTCTCGATGTACTTCTGGTTATTGCCTCCAAACTCCTCCAAGTCTGGGTGGTGACCGGACGTATTATCTCCATCAACATCCGTCCAGTCTTCTTTTGTGTAATCCTCCTCGGTCGGCAGCCACCACTCCCCCTCGTCTCTTAACGGCTCCCTGGGCTTCAAGTAACCGTTCTGGAGGCCGATGCTCAGTATGTTGTATTTCAGCATGGCCATCTCCTCATTCTGGAGCTCCTCGGTGTACTGCAGAAGCGCAAAGGTCTCCTCTGGATCCAGTCGAAATTCGTTTGGATGCCCCTTCTTGGGCTTCCACGACCTGATGAGATTGCCTATGCCGACAACAGTGTAGTGCGGGTCCTCCTCGGGGAACCAGGGCGGCGCTGCGTTCGCGTCCTTCCCCTCCGCCGTCCTCATCTCCTGCTCCACGAGATCTTGAAGCCTCTTCGCCTGCTGCTTCCACGCCTCGTTGATCTCCCTAGCCTTCTCCCTCTCCTGCTCCAGCTTCTCCTTCAGCTGTATGGCGCGCCTCGCCTTCTCACCGTCGGCGTTCGAATCGGACGCCACCTGCCCGTGCGAAGACGTCTCCTGAGAGCCTTCCGCCTCGCGCGAACGGACCCGCCGTTGCTTGTGATGACCGCCAGCAGGGCCGCCAGTTCCCTCGCTGCTGTCGGTGGCGGCGGTGCGAGCACTGGTCGGCGCGGTGCTGTCACGGGGGCTGTGCTTGTGCGAGTCGCTGCCGGCGGAGCTCGCCAAAGTGCTGGCCAGAGCGTCGGTGTTGCTGTTGCCGTTGTTGTTCTTGTTGCTCTTGGTGTTCTCCTGCCCTTCCTGCTGCCCCTCCTCCGCCTCAGCCATGAGAGGGTCTCCATCTCTGGTCAGGACAGGTATGCAACTGCGCACGTATCTGTTGAGGATCGGCGGGAAGACGCCGAGCTTCTCTTGCGCAAGAGACTTCTGCTCAACCTGCAAGTGCTGGCAATGGTTATCAGACCAACGCGGGATGCCAAACTCTTCAGACCAAACGAACTCCTTTGCCTGGATAAGCCTATGTAGTCTGTACGTGACACCCAGAAAGAATGCCACCGGGTACACTAGCAAGCCGACGACGCATGCGGCAATGACATAGGCCTGGTCAGGCTCAAACGTTTGAATGACGATTTTGTCCTTGGTAAATATGGCCTTGCAGCATGCTTGTGTGTACGAGATAAGCCACAGGGTCAACACGAATATCATTACACTTCCAGGCTCCATGACGGCCAGTCTAAGCTGGTTCCGCGCGAGAAAGAGACGGTAGAACACGTAGTAAAACATCCCTCCAAACACGAGGGTGATGGACGTCCCAAGGAACTCAGCCGCGGGACCAGAGAACGCGTCAATGACAAGAGTGCAAATCCAAAGTGGCCTGAGGATCCACATCACAAGGGTGTGCAACTCACGGTCTCGACAATACCCCGAGATATCTGGAAATGTGTCCTTCGTCACACCGTCCGCGGTGGCGTTCTTGTCCCGGGTGGCCCAGGTCATGGCGGTCCAATCCGCCACCGTGCCCGAGGCACGAAATGATGCCTCATCGTGTCCTTTGGGTTCTTCTGCATTGATCTTGTAATGGGGCCAAGGGCCCTGAATTCCGTGCGCTCCCGGGCGCTCCCAAAGTTTCTCACGTGTCTCCGAATGACATTCTTGAGGCCAGAAGGCCCCGAAACGGGAATCAGGGCCCCCAAAGGACCACAAGACAGTCCAAGAGGGCTCCGAGTCGCCCACATATTGCTTCAAGATGGCCTGAAGACGGCCCAAGAGGCCCCAGAGACGCCCCCCAAATCCTAAGAGCACCCCCAAAAGGGTCCCAAGAGGCGGCGCTCATCCATATCCCTTCTGTTGTTTGTGGGTTTTTGCGTTCTTCCCTTTTCTATCTTTCGACGCTGCAAGACGACCCAAGAGGCCCCCACGATCGCCCAAAGACAGCCCACGAGGCCCCGAAGAGGACCCAGGAGGGCCCCAAGACGGACCAAGAGGCCCCGAAGACGGCCCAAGAGGGCCCCAAGAGGGGAGCTCGAACTGGCGAACAGCCCAAGGATACCCAATAGACTCACAGAGGCCCCAAGAAGCCCTCAAGAGGCCCCCGAGAGGCCCCAAGACACCCCAAAACCGCCTCCAAGAGGCCTCGAGAGGCCTCCCAAGAGATCTCCAAAGGCATCCAAGCAGCCTCTGACCTACAACCCGAGCGCGGTGGCGGGATGAACCGAAGGCCACTAGATACCACGGGCTGTCGTACCAATTGTCTTCCTCTTCCTCTTCGTCGAGATCCTCCTCGATGCTCAAGCGGCGGGCGACATCAATTTCGCTCAGGCTACGACAAGGAGCGTCTGTCCCCTCGTGAAGGGTGCTGGCGATGTCGTACCCGTCTTCCCACGGCACCCTGTAAAGGCACTTGCAGTGTATCTGCTTCCATTCATCCGTCGGCAACCCTCCAGTCTTGTTATCATTGGGGATGCTTTTCAAAAAATCATTGGTGGCCCCGTGATAGCACAGAAAGGCGTTGGCGCCATAGAGGCCGTGCATCTCATACATGAAACAATACTCGGTTGCCATGCCCACGAAGTCAACCTCGAGACCGGCAAACGACATGTTCGCTGTCATCTCCTCGTACTTCTGCGAGAACCAGCCCACCCCGTTGAGCTGCAGGACGTCCATCAGGAAGGTCAGGTCGCCGGTCATCGCCTTGAGGCTCTGAGTGAACTCCACAAACTGCTCGGGCACGTTGTGGACCATGATCGTCAGCGACATGAACTGGATCTGCTTCGTGATCGCCATCATGGTGGCGGCGTTGCCGATCGCGGAGAGCAGGACGCACCCGGCGGTGGTCTGCGACAGCCGGCGGGAGAACGTGGCCGTCATGTACCAGGGCGCATCCACGCCGTAGGTCACCAGGTACGATGCGGAGTGGAGCCGGTCCGCGGCCAGGACCTCGATCTCCGTGGTGTGCTCTTCGCCGTAGACCAATGGTATCCGCCACTCCCGCTCGCTCTCCCACGACGCGGGGTTGCTCTTGAGGACGGCCCGCATGTCCATGAACAGGGTGTCTTGCAAGCGGATGTATGCAATGTCGGGCATGATGATGCCGCAACTCGGGCAATTCAAATCGTCCTTGAATGGCACTATGGAGATGTTGTTGGAGCACTCCGACCAGCTCTTGTGCGCACAGATGTCCCAAGCCCACCTGCACGTGTACTCAAACACTGTGGGGTCGAACTTGGGGGTCAGCTCGCAGGGCGTGTCATGGGCCACCCTGATGTCCTTTGGGACGCACAGAGACATACTAATACTATCTGTCCTCCCTGGAGGCACGAATCCGACCCGTAGATTTATCGTTTTCCGAGCGGCGTGGCCAGAAAGCGCCCGCCACGACGCATATACTATAAGATTTCACGGTGCGCGCGTCTCCCCTGGGGGGGGGGGCGACGCACATGTAGTATCAGTATGTTGGGGCGACTGAAGGGGCCCTGGGACACACAAATAAATACATACAAATAAAACGATTCCCCATATTTTCCCATATTTTCTTGGGAATCGCCGATTAATTGTGTCTGTGTGCTTTTTACCCTGCTGAAGTATGTTGGGGTGACGCCGATCCTTCAGCACCGCCGTCGTGCTCACCAGCTGCGTCACCACCACGTCGTACTTCTCCTGCGTGTACCCGTCCGCCGAGACCACGGTCACCGTCAGCGTGTGGAACCACTTTGGGAGCCTGCGGTCTCCGAACTTCTTGCCGGACGTGACCTCGGCAGGGCACGAGCCAACCAATGTTTTCCGTTGTCGTGTTTTGCAGTGGTTCTCGCAGATTGAGCCAGTGGCGTCGTGTACTCTCTATGCCAGAGCAGTCGCGCATACCCCTAACCAGGCATTGAGGGGATGGAGGGATGCGTAGATCATGGCAGCCACAGCTACAGGGAAGGTGTGATTCGCCAAACCTTCGATCACTGAGCCAGGTGCCCCCCCAAAAAAGATCGGACCCCACAGGCCAAGATTGTTCGTTCTCGTTCTGCTATGCTTTTCCTTCGCTCTGTCATCTTTCCGCCTTAGCTGCGAAACGGTATCAAATCGAAAACGGTCCACGAAATTGCCCAAACACCGCTTTGCCCGCGCCGGGTGGCCTCGTTGTCCGTCATGTTGAACAGAACTGTACCAGAGCCGCGCACGCACGTCGCGTCCGTACTGGTGCCTTGCGTATCGCAATACCGAGCTGCTGGATTTGTATCTTTGTCGAAGGACAAGAGAATGCCGCGCGACTCGTCCTCGACGCTCACGCCAGCCTGGTCGTCGTTGCTCTCGACGTAAAGTTGCAGCGGCTCCGTTACACCCAATCTCTCGGCAACGTTCAAACCCACATCTGGCAGAGTGAACTCGTGCTTCTTCAAGTCTGCATTGTACTTCTTCTTCGTGATCTGTGACGCGAGCTTCTCGCGTGACTTGCCCGGCGCGCGCACTTCGACCGTCTTCAGGGTGGCCGGATCCGCCACGGTGCTTGCACGATGTGAAGTGCTAGAATGCTCTGAATTGTCTGGTAGGCTCGTTGCAGCCACCGTCCTCACCCTCCCTTGGTTTGAATACCCCTCGGCCTTTCTGTCGGCGGCGAGCCCAGGGGGGAAGTGAGAAGGAGAAAGCCTTCTCAGAAGGCTCGGAAGTCCCCCCGGCCATCTGAGAAGTTTTCCAAGACTTCCCCGAAGACAGAACAACCTCTCAAAGGCGCGAGGGCTTCTGAGAAGTCCCGCCGCCTTCTGAGACGGCCTTCTCCTTCTCGCTTCCCCCCCTCGCTCGCCGCCGAACTGTGCCGCCGCAGCAATGAAGCAGGAAGAAGGTCGAGCTCAAGTCCCGCTCCAGTTCAGCTCCCTGCCTGAACCGGTGCGGGTCTTGCACATCTTCCCCCTTGTCCGCAGCTTCGCTATCCTCCTCCTCCTCCTCCTCCTCCTCCTCCTCCTTCCCTTCTTATGTGTACTGTCTTCACTGTGGGGGATCAGCCTCCGCTAGACAATCGCCGATTCTTTCCGAAGACTGCAAGGGCCCAATTGATTGGTTCATCGGTCGTCTCCGTACCACCGGTTCGAGATCTCTCGAAGCGGGTCCTCCCCCGCGGACGGGGGCCCCCCTGAGCGGGCGCTCCTCGCGCGGCTCTGGGCGAGCCGCGCGAGAGACACCGAGGAGGCCCTTACAACGAGAGGCCCAGAGAGCCCCCCCAAAGCAGTGGACACCAAAGGGGGGGCACACCTTTTTCCCAACCCT
The DNA here is from genome assembly GCA_963575745.1 of Prorocentrum cordatum. Lineage (NCBI taxonomy): Eukaryota > Dinophyceae > Prorocentrales > Prorocentraceae > Prorocentrum > Prorocentrum cordatum. The sequence goes on along the minus strand of CAUYUJ010015803.1, from coordinate 17,145 downwards.
CCTTGGTTGGGTATTCGTTCGTTTTTAATAGAGCACTGCGGTCGCGCCTTTCCTCCCGCCTCCTCCCTCCTCCTCCCGCTTCCCTCTCGTCTCCTCTTGCCTTGTGCGGACCTCGCCATCCCTGGGGGGCTGCGATCAGCGAAACCGTCGCCACTTTCGAGGGCTGCTGGGGAAGCCAACAGAGTGGGCACTCATCGCAGATCATAATTAGACCTCGCCATCCCTGGGGGGCTGCGATCTGAGAAAAATTGTCGCCACTTTCGAGGGCTGCTAGGGAGGCCAGCAGAGTGGGTGCTCACCGCGGATCAGAATTAGACCTCGCCATCCCTGGGGGGCTGCGATCTGCGAAACTGTCGTTATTTTCGAGGGCTGCTGGGGAGGCCAACAGAGTGGGCACTCATCGCAGATCATAATTCGACCTCGCCATCCCTGGGGGGCTGCGATCTGCGAAACTGTCGTTATTTTCGAGGGCTTCTGGGGAGGCCAACAGAGTGGGCACTCCTCGCAGATCATAATTCGACCTCGCCATCCCTGGGGTGGCTGCGATCTGCGAGACTGTCGCCACTTTCGAGGGCTGCTGGGGAGGCCAGCAGAGTGGGTGCCCACCGCGGATCAGAACTAGACCTTGCCATCCCTGGGCAGTGGGGCTGCGATCTGCGAAACTGTCGTTATTTTCGAGGGCTGCTGGGGAGGCCAGCAGAGTGGGCACTCATCGCAGATCAAAATTAGACCTCGCCATCCCTGGGGGGCTGCGATCTGAGAAACATTGTCGCCACCTTCGAGGGCTGCTAGGAAGGCCAGCTGAGTGGGTACTCGCCGCGGATCCAACGTAGACCTCGCCATCCCTGGGGGGGCTGCGATCTGCGAAAAATTGTCGCCACTTTCGAGGGCCGCTGGGGAGGCAAACAGAGAGGGTACCCACCGCGGATCAGAATTAGACCTCGCCATCCCTGGGGGGCTGCGATCTGCGAAACTGTCGCCAGTTTCGAGGGTTGCTGGGGGGCAGCAGAGTGGGAACTCACAACGGATCAGAATTAGACATCGCCATCCCTGGGGGGCTGCGATCTGAGAAACATTGTCGCCACCTTCGAGGGCTGCTAGGGAGGCCAGCTGAGTGGGTACTCACCGCGGATCCAACGTAGACCTCGCCATCCCTTGGGGGTTGCGATCTGCGAAACTGTCGCCACTTTCGAGGGCCGCTGGGGAGGCCAACAGAGAGGGTACCCACCGCGGATCAGAATTTGACCTCGCCATCCCTGGGGTGGCTGCGATCTGCGAAACTGCCGCCACTTTCGAGGGCTGTTGGGGAGGCCAGCATCACGGGTACTTGCCGCAGACTCAAATTAGACCTCGCCGTGCCTGGGGGGCTACCCTTTCCCCAACGGCGCAGGAGTTCAACTTGTTAATGCTTTTCACCAAGCCCTTATCCCTTGATCGGGGACCCGCGAGCCTCCCGAATGCCGTTTGCAGAAGTATATCCTTCCATGCCACGTCATCACCCCGTATAAAGTCTCCCAAGCTACTCATACCCCGCATTGCGCAGGGGTTGGGTATGTCGCCAGGGTAATTTGTCTTAGCTTTCCAGCATTCCCTGTCGCAGACAGCCTCGGGAAAGCTTTGAGGAAAGCATCAACAGAGCTCTTGCGAGACGGTCCAAGACACTGAGAGGCAACGATAAAGGGGGATTGGCATAGGGGGGGATGCATCGACCTGGAATCGGCGATATGTCGCCGATACATCTGCGATAGGCCTCCGATGGTGAATCCGCACCTTCCTGGGCAGGTTGGGGCTAGCGGGCCCTTATCGGCGATCAGTGGGCGATGGGGGGTCGATGCATCCCCCGTCTATGCTCATCCCCCCCGATTGTTGTCCATGAGACAGTCCGAGGAAGACTCCCAAACTGCACGATGTCCAAGATGGCTTAACTGGGCCTCTTCGGGAGAGCTCGGTGGAACCATCGTGCCCGAGACGGCCCCGAGACGGCCCCGTGACCCACATTAGCCACCCAAGGAACTCTCAAGATACCCTCAAGAGGGAGGAGGAGGAGGAGGCGGAGGAGGAGGAGGAGGAGGCGGAGGAGGAGCAGGAGGAGGGGAAAGAAGACGGAGGAGGAGGACAGCGAGGCCGCGGACGAGACGACCCACTGATCCATCCAACCGCCCAATACATCTTCAAGACGGAGGACCCAAGATCCAGACGACTGCGAGGGAAAGCCAAGCTGACCGGGGAGCCACGAGAACAATGGCGTGGCTCACTCTCCTCCTCCTCCTCCTCCTCCTCCTCCTCCTCCTCCTCCACCTCCACCTCACCTCCCTCCTCCTCCTGCTCCTCCTGCTCCTCCTCCTCCTCCTCTTCCCCCTTGCTCCTCCTCCTCCTCCTCCTCCTCCTCCTCCTCCTCCTCCTCCCTCCTCGTCCCCCATCCTCAATCATTCTCCCTCCTCTTCCTCCTCTTCCTCCTCCTCCTCCTCTTCCTCCTCCTCCTTCTCCTCCTCCCTCCTCGTCCCTCTTCCTCCTCCTCCTCCTCCTCCCTCCTCGTCCCCCATCCTCAAACATTCTCCCTCCTCCTTCCTCCTCCGACGCTTCTTCTTACCACTCCCTTCTGTGCTCCCTCCCGGAGCCGCGCGAGAGACGCCCGCTTATGGGGGGACTCCCGTCCGCGGGGGGAAGACCCGCCTCAAGAGCTCTTAAGCGCCAGTGGTGCGGGGACGACCGCTGGACCGATCGATTGGGCCCTGCCAGTCTTCCGAGAGAAGCGGCGATTGTCCAGCGGAGGCTGATCCCCCGCAGTGGCGACAGTACACACACAAGGAGGGAAGGAGGAGGAGGAGGAGGAGGAGGAGGAGGAGGAGGAGGAGGAGGAGGAGGAGGAGGAGGAGGATAGCGAATCTGCGGACAAGGGGGGGAGGTGTTCAAGACCCGCGCCAGTTCAGGCAGGGAGCTGAACTGGAGCGGAACTTGAGCTCGACCTTCTTCCTGCTGCGCTGCTGCGGCGGCGCAGTTCGGCGGCGAGCGATGGGGGGAAGTGCGAAGGAGAAGGCCTTCTCAGAAGGCGGCGGGACTTCTCAGAAGCCCTCGCGCCTTCTGAGAAAATGCTCTGTCTTCGGGGAAGTCTTGGAAAACTTCTCAGATGGCCGGGGGGACTTCCGAGCCTTCTGAGAAGGCCTCCTCCTTCTCACTTCCCTCCCTGGGCTCGCCGCCGAACAGTGGCGGGCACTGCCGCAGGCAGCTGGATAATGACTCCTCGACTCGATCTTCAGGGTGTATCGGGAGAAGGTGTTAAACTTGTCCAGGCCGAGCAGACAGAAATCGAGCCTGTACTGGCCCACGGCCATCACGTTCTCGGCCGACACGAGCTGCGACTTCCTTCCGTCCTCGTTGGGCCAATTCGCCCTCGGGCAGTCCAAGCTGTTCTCGTCCACTGGCACGCAGCAAGTGCTGAACTGGTCCTTCATCTCGGCCCCAACCATCGGCGTCTGGTGCTCCTCCCTGGCGACCGCGTGCACGTAGAACTCGCTTCCGAGCACCACGACCGTGGAGTAAACGGTGCGATGCCACTGGAAGTCTGGGCTAAGGAGCAGTTCTCCGACGCTTTCTCCGAGGGCCTCGTCCCTTTTTGTGCCATTCTTGGGACTGATGACCATGGACGACAAGTGAGAAACGTCGCTGCCCCAGCGGAATATGTCGAACGTGTACATCCTTGGCATGCCGAGCGGGTCGGTGGTGTCTACCTGGAGAATGAATGGATCTCGAGCCCAAGAGACATCCACGTCTACCGACACTGTCCCATTCTGAGCCTCATCAGCCATGGCGACCTCGGGGCTGTGGAGCACCATGAGGTCGCCTTCCAACTCTAGCCTCACGTCCCGAACAGAAGACACGCACTCGAAGTAGTAGGTATCAGACATCTCCGTGAACGCCTGGCTTCCATTGCATGGCTTGTCGACGTGCCACTGACCTGGCTCTTGCAGGATCGCGTAAGCTGCCTCTCGGCGGCGAGCGAGGGGGGGAAGCGAGAAGGGGCAAGCCGTCTCACAAGGCTCGGAAATCTCTTGGCCACCCGAGAACTCTTCGAAGCCTTTCTCGAAGACGCAAGACACTTCTCAGAAGACCCGAGGTCTCTGAGAAGCCCCGCCGCCTTCTAAGAAGGCCTTCTTCTTCTCACTTCCTCGGGGATCTTCAGACCCTTGTCAATCCAGACCCGGGTCAGTCAGGCCCTGCAGAATCCTGCAAAATCCTGCACCCAAACCTGGGTCAATGCGAAGGATCCTGCAAAATCCCGCAGGACCCTGCACCCCAAACCCGGGTCGATGCGACCCTGTCCCTGCAGGATCCTGCAAGATCCGGCGCTCTGGGGCTGACCCCCGTTTGCATTGGCCCCCGTCTCAGGGCTCCCGACTTCACCCCTCGTTCGAGGATGGACAGACCTCCCTTTAGCAAAACGTGGTTTAGTGAAAACGACCTGAGGCCCAAACCTGGCGGGCGCAAGCCTGGAAAATAACGGCCACGGCGCCCTCTCGAGAACCGAAAACGGACAATTCTCTAATCGACGTGTCACTGTTGGGGGTTCTGTCCACCCCCGACTCGTCTCGCCGCCGGGCCTCCGCCAGCAAGTTGTACGAGCCGCTGACCGCCGCCCTCCGGAGCCGGCCCGTGGCGCTCACCACCGCCCGCGCGGCCAGCAGCGCCGCCAGCGCCCTCCCCCGCATCGCACCGGCGGTCGAGGGCGAGGCCCGCCTCCTCTGAGAGGGGGCGAGACACGGCAGGGACAGAAAGCTTTGTGGCGCTCCGCGCGGATGTCTCGGATCTGCGCTTGGGCCCCCCTCCCTGGCGCGCGGAGCGCGCCAGGGGCGGCGCCGGAGGCGCCGCCACGGGCGGGGGGGCCCCGGCGCGGAGCCAAGACATCCGCGCGGAGCGCCAGATGTCTATCTGGCCATCGCTCGGACGTCCATTCCCTGTGTTTTTTTCGGCCTCGTGCGCTTTTTTTTTTCCGCCAAGAGATCAAGGATGCTCCTCGATGGTCCTCGCCGAAGGAAAAATGCACACGTCCGAGCGATGCCAAGCTATGTGTGTAGCGTCATTTCTTCTCGGGCCTGAGTGTGCTTCTGGCAGCGGGAGCGTGGTCGTCGCTGCTTGGCGGCACGCAGAAGAAGCCAGGGTGGGATGCGGGCCTCGCCATGGCTCGGACGTCCGTTCTCCGTGCATGTGTTTCGGTTTTGTGCGTGCCTTTTTCTGTAAGGTGCGCCAATGTGCTCCTCGATTTATGAGGCAACTACTGGGAGGTCATCCTCGGAAAGATGAAATATAATCGAGCCCCATTGGGGGGCTACTATGCCAGATTCGGCCGCGGATTCAGCGGGATGAAGCGGAAATAAGCTGGATTAAGCCGGATTTCGGACCAGGGCAAAGTCAGAACTTGACCGCCCAGGAGTTGCATCCGAACTCGATGGCCCTTGCCGAGAAACAACGCACACGCCCGAGCGATGCCAAGTGCAAGGGTGAGCCGCGCGCCTCGCGCCCTCCCGGGAGCGGGGGGCGGAGTCCCCTCTCTCGGTGCCCGATCCTGGGCCCCTCCTCCTCCTCCTCCTCCTCCCCCTCCTCCTCCGCCTCCTCCTCCTCCTCCTCCTCCTCCTCCTCCTCCTCCTCCTCCTCCTCCTCCCCCTCCTCCTCCTCCTCCTCCTCCTCCTCCTCCTCCTCTTCCTCCTCCTCCTCCTCCTCCTCCTCCTCCTCCTCATCCTCCTCCCCTCCTCCTCCTCCTCCCCCTCCTCCTCCCCCTCCTCCTCCCCTTCCTCCTCTCCTCCTCTCCTCCTCCTCCTCCTCCTCCTCCTCCTCCTCTCCTCCTCCTCCTCCTCCTCCTCCTCCTCCTCCTCCTCCTCCTCCTCCTCCTCCTCCTCCTCTCCCTCCTCCTCCTCCTCCTCCTCCTCCTCCTCCTCCTCCTCCTCCTCTGACTTCTGCTCGCCGCCAGTGCTCAGGGCGGAGCGCAGTGACAGGGGGCCGCCAGCACCGCGGGAGGGGCAGCGATGGAGGGGGACCAGCTCGGGAGGGGAAAGCGTCGACCTGGGATCGGCTATTCCTCGCCGATAGATCAGAGATATGCTCCTTGTCGCAACTCCGCACCTTCCTGGGCGGGATAAGACCATCGGGCCCCTATCGGCCAGGAATGGGCGATGGGGGAGAATGCGCCCACGCCACCACCCACCCCCTGATCGGGGAGATGTAAGACTCGGCTTTCGGGGGACTCGAGCTGGCCTGACGGGGCCGTCAGGAAATGACGAGACCCAGTCTGAAACTTTGACGCGAGCTCCCGCTGCAAACCTCCCACGAAAACGGGACCGCTCAAATCCAGGACGGGCTCGACAAAGAGCGCAAGCAGACCCGAGTTCTGGCGAATTCGAGTCTTCCGTTTCTTGGCGGCACGCATGGGGGGGGTATGATGGAGGGGGAAAAGGCTTCTTGCAAGGAGTCCGCCTCTTAGAAGGCGCCAGCCCTGCATCCAGAGAAAAAGACAAGCCCGCGCATCCTCGGAAGCCTCCCCCCCTCCTCCTCCTGCCCCCCCTCCTCCTGCCCCCCTCCTCCTCCTCCTCCTCCTCCTCCTCCTCCTCCTCCTCCTCCTCCTCCTCCTCCTCCCTCCTCCTCCTCCTCCTCCTGCCCCCTCTGCGCGCGAGCCCCCCCCCCCCCGACCTGGCCCCCCCCCCGCCGCAGGCCGCCCCTGGCGGCAGCGTCGGGCCCAGGCCGCCCAGCGAGACGGGCAGGCCGCCGGCCCGAGCGGGGCCCCCGGGCGCGCCACGGCCGGCGCGCCACGGCGGGCGGTCGCCGCCCGCCCGCCCGCCGCGGCGCAGCGGGCGCTGCGCCCGCGCCCCAGATGGCACGGCGCGGCGCCCGGGAACGTTGCCCCGTCGCGCCGGACCTCGAGCCCAGAGGCGGTGGGCCCCCGCCTGCTCCGAGAGTCCTGCCCTCGGCCCTCGGGGGATCGGGGGGGGGGTGGCCCCCCAGAGGCCTCGAGGGCTCACGATGTGGGGCGGATCCAGAGCTCACGACTTCCCCCTCCTCCTCCTCCTCCGCCTCCTCCTCCTCCTCCATTCCTGTGGTGGACGGCCTGAAACTCATGCTGAGGGCTCGCTTCGGGTGGTTGCGCGCCAATTGGTTCAGGCGGCCTCTATCGTCTCGACTCAGAAGGAGCTTGACCTCCCGCTGAACCTGACTAAGACGTGCTTCCTCTGCTCGAACCCCGAATTGCTTGAAGACTTGCTGGACGACCCTGGCTGACCATTCGATGAGTCCTTCCTGGCCAGCACTCACCGTGATGATCTGGGCGGCGACGCTTCTGATGGCAAAGCTCGCCGCGTGCTTCTGCAAAACCAGCGCCTCCAAGCTTCGGCGGCCGCGGTCGGTCTGCTCTCTAAGGTCGGGAGGGGGAGGGAGGCGTCTCGGGTTAGGATGTCGGGGCCCGTAGCCAAGGCCACTTGGTGAGCGCACATGAATGGTCTTGGGAACTCAGCCTGTAGAACCTTGCGAGCAGCCTTTGCTAGATCCTTTGGCCCCCTCTAGCATGGATCCTCCCTTGGCCTCGCTTTCCTCCTCTGTGTTGCCCCATCACTCAGAGAAAACCATTTCGTGACCACGACAGTGGATGCCGTCAAGTCGCTTGTTTCGGTTTGATGGCACCGCAATGCCACGAAGCATGTGCTCCTCTCGGTCTATGAAGATGCGCTCCTGTCCGCCAGCGAAATCAATCCTTGGGGCTCCGCTGAGAAACCTGTCGCTGCTCTGATGCTCACGCTGGCTCGCGTTGGGTGGAAACTCGACGTTCCCAATGAGCTGCTCATCGACCAGATGTGTAACGCTCTGGAGCTTAGCTGTGTTTGCCCCGCCTTCCTTGCCCTTCAAGTGCGCGAAGCGTGCGAAGAGGTAATCGTTTCTGAAGAGCAGGTTCGGCCGAGCGACTTTGGTGCCGAGTGGCGTGGCCCCGCGTGCCTCAAGCCCGCTTTGGATTTGATTTCGAAGCAGCAGAGCGCGGTCTGGACCGATCATTGTAGACACTGCTTGCGGAGTCTCATCGCAAACCTATCCTGGTGCTGCCAGCATTTCCATGATGCCTGCCAGGATATATATGCCGCCTGTCTTGCTTGCCAGGCGCCCCCAGAAACCATGTCTCATCGTTGGTTTGATTGCCCCGCTCACGAGTCCTGGCGACGAGATGTCCTGAGCCCTAACCTGGTGAGGGCGGCGGAAAGGGTTCGGCTTCTCTCACGTGTTTTTCCACGTTTCGACATTGGGCGGATGGGTGGGGGGGAGAGGGGCGGAATCTGGCTCTGGACCTCTGCTTAGTGCGACTGTTTGCAACAGTGCGTCCTATAGGGGAGACCTCGCCTTCTCGAAACAGGCGCCAAAAGTAGCCAAGATCTACTCCATGGGTGGGGGGTGGGGGGAGGGGGGGTGCGAGGGTCCGCGCCGATCGTTAAAACAATGAAGAAGACAACGATCACCACCTATGGCAAACGAACTGCTTGCCAAAGGGGTCCTCCCCGACCCCACCGGGTGGCTTTCTGTCGGCCCATCCTGAGATCCTACGTCGCCAAGACTTTGCAACCTCGTGCAAAATCACGCCCGGAGTCCTAGACCTTGACTTCGGGCGCCATTTTTCGAACCAGATCGAGCTGTGAGGGTCCCGGGGCCCGACATGGAGCGAGAATGCCCGTGGCGAAAACATGGCAACGCCAAGACATCAGGGCACCAAGCCGCCCTGCTGACACGACGCTTCTCGGCACGCCTGGCCGGCCGAGGGGCGCGGTGCTCGGGTTACGTCGGGCATGTCCCTGTACAGGAGGAATATGCAAACATAGAATCAAGGAAATAATCAGGGGACGATTCTTCGAGTATTTTTGAACGTGTTTGGGGTATTTTTGAACTATCTTTTAATCTGTCGCGCAACATCCGCCTGTAGGGGGACATGCCCGACCTAATGCTCGGGGAACGGGGATCCCCTTTTCTCGCGAGGCGTCCCGCTGCGAGCCTACTCTTGCCCCAGGAGATCAGGGCGGCGGGCATGGGCGGCGATCGCGACGGACGGGTGGGCGATTGTTGATCGAGCGATTCGGTGGGGGCATTGGATAAGGAACCTGTAGATAAGGAGTCCAGGGCCTGGAGAACGGTGAAACTCCAATCGAAGCTTGGCCGTGGATATCACCGCCGCCCTCATCAGATAAGGAATCCTCCAGGGTCTGCAGCCTCCTGGGCGCATTCCTGAACCAACGCCCCCACCGTATTTCTTTTGACGTCAGTAGAAAAAGAAACAGCGCCATAAACATAAACTTAAGGCGCTCCGCGCGGATTCCGTGGATCTGCGCTGGACCCCCCTCCCCCTGGCGCGCGGAGCGCGCTACGTGCGGCGCCGGAGGCGCCGCCGGGGAGGGCCCAGCGCGGATCCAAGAAATCCGCCCGGAGTGCCAGAAGTTTATGTTTATAGCGCTTTTCTTCCTCGAGTTAGACAGGAGCTACATGCCTCGGAACAAATTAGCGAACACTCATGCCACATTCATCCGTCAACGCCTCCCCCTCTCCCCGATGTTCAAAGTTTCTGGTGGGCCTGATGAGATGCACTTCGACCGCAGGCTCCCCCGCGCGTGCCAACATTGAGTTTGGGGGGGAGGGGGAGTGTTCAGTAATTGCTTCCCTCTACCGTAGCAGGGGCTGCGTGCGTTGGAGCCGAGCTGGCATCGGCAGCGCCCCTGGGGGAGCCAGCGGGCCGGCAGCTGGCTGACAGAGCGCCCGCGGCGCAGGTGGCGACCTTCTGCGACACCGCCAGCCTGGCGCTGCTGATGGAGCTGGCGGTGCAGGTGCGCTATTCAGCCATTGCGATGGCCATGGAGGTGCAGCTCTTCCTGGCCCCCAGGCTGCTCAAGGACCGCCACCACGGGCTTAGCTTCGAGCTGCACCCGACGCGCTCGGTGGTTGCGGGCTCGGCTCGGGGCGCGAGCCTAGCCAAGGTCTACATGCACCAGGCGCTGCAGATGGCCCACGAGGTGGCGCCCAAGTGAGCGCTGTGGACCTTCGTGGACGACACCACTGCGAGGATTGAGGGCTCCAGGCGATCGGACGTCGAGGGCCTCAAGAGCGTGAGCCAGGTCTGCGACCAGGGCTTCGTCGTCTAGAGGGGCCTCAAGATCTCGAAGAACACCACAATCCTGGCCTCGGACGCCGAGCTGGCGGAGGAGCTGAGGAAGGTGCTGACCACGCAAAGCATGCCGGTCACGAAGGCGACCCAAGCAAGCACGCAGAGGGCGTGCAAGAAGAGCGCGGCGAGGTTCCGTGCTGGCCTCTTGCGCACGTTGAAGATCAGGAGGGTGCGCCAGCGGGCTGCCCTCGCCCTGAGGTCAAGGGCCTCTGGACCAGACCCTGCCCCAGGCGGCGTACGGGGCCCAGGTCATGGGGCTGGGAGGAGGAGGAGAAGGAGGAGGAGGAGGGGGAGGAGGAGGAGGAGGAGGAGGAGGAGGGGGAGGAGGAGGAGGAGGAGGAGGAGAGGAGGGGAGGAGGAGGAGGAGGAGGAGGAGGAGGAGGAGGAGGAGGAGGAGGAGGAGGAGGAGGAGGAGGAGGAGGAGGAGGAGGAGGAGGAGGAGGAGGAGGAGGAGGAGGAGGAGGAGGAGGAGGAGGAGGAGGAGGAACAGAAGTCGGCAGGCCCCGCGGAAGCAGGGGAGCTGGTGCGGCGGAGCTCGAAGGGGCCCCCCTCCGCACGCAGAGCTAATTGGATGCGGAGAGGCGGGCCTCCCGCGGAGAGGCCGCTGCCTCGCTGCAGGGCGGTGCTGCGGCTGATGGGGGGGCGGGGCTCGGGTCTCTTGCCGTCGCTCGGACGTCCGTTTCCCGTGCATTTTTCGATTTCGTGCGCGTTTTTGTTTTGCTCGATGGTCCAGGATGGCCCTCGATGATTCTCGCCGAGAAAAGCATGCACACGTCCGAGCGATGCCAAGGTCTGAGTTGGCGTGGGAGAGGGGTGCCGTGCACGAAGGCGGCGCGCGGCGATCACGGGATGCCGCCGCGGCCCTGGCGAGGCGCCGCGCGCGCCTGTATCCCTCCAGCTGCCCCTCGAAGCCGGCGCCGAGCGAGCCAAGAGGGTCGAGCGTGCTGCCAAGCCGCCCGGACTGACGGCGAGGCGGGAGGCCATCTCCAGCTCCGCGCACACACTGAGGGTGGTCGGTCCGAAGTGGCAGTGTAGTGTGTGTGTGTGTGTGTGTGTGCCTCCAGCTCGCCCATCCCACCTCCCTCCTCGAGTTCTGTGCCTCCCAGTGTGTGCCTCCCCCTGTGCCCGCGGTGGGTGGTGGAGGCGCGGGCCCCGAGAGCGAGTGTGCAGAAGGAGGTGCGACCTGGAGTGGCCGAGGCCGTTCACAAGTCCCATCGGATGAGTTGGTGGGGCCTCTTCTCTCTGCACTTCTGCCGCGAGCGTGGCCGTTTCGCGACAGAGGATCTCAGGCCCCTCCGCAAGCTCCGCCCTGGCAGCACGCCCAGAGGCCGAGAGAACCCGGCCAGGATTGCCGAGGGGCTCTGCCCAAGGCGGGAGGGGGGCCCCCAGAGCTGTCCGTGAGGCGCTGCGCCATGAGGCACTCGGAGCTCGGATGTCCTCGGAAGTCAGCCGGGGGCGGCTCCGCCGGGGGTGTGCGAGCACAACTTCGGCCTGCAGACCAGGCGCCATGAGGAGGAGCAGGAGATTGTCCAGAGCATGCCAAGGCCGTTCTGTGCTGCGTGGCGGGGAGGGTCCTCTCACCCGCCGCCCCGGGGAGGGGCCGGGCTCTGGGGAGCCTGCTGGTTCGGACGGTGCGATCCCGGGGAGCCCTGGCCCTGGGGCCGCCAGCAGCAGCGTTTTCGTCGGTGAGTCTCGTGTCTTTTGTCGGAGGAGGAGGAGGAGGAGGAGGAGGAGGAGGAGGAGGAGGAGGAGGAGGAGGAGGAGGAGGAGGAGGAGGAGGAGGAGGAGGAGGAGGAGGAGGAGGAGGAGGAGGAGAGGAGGAGGAGGAGGAGGAGGAGGAGGGGAGCGGAGGAGGAGGAATAGGAGGAGGAGGAGGAGGAGGAGGAGGAGGAGGAGGAGGAGGAGGAGGAGGAGGAGGAGGAGGAGGAGGAGGAGGAGGGAGGAGGAGAGGAGGAGGAGGAGGAGGAGGAGGAGGAGGAGGAGGAGAGGCGCCGGCCGAGCGGCTCCTGGGGGGGATCGCCCCAGCAGCCTTAGAATCCCCCAGCAGCGTCGGAAATTGGCGTCAGCTCTCGTTCGGGGCTTCTCAGGGTGAGCTCGCGGTGGAACCGCTCTTTTAGAATCCTCCGCTAGGATCCTCCTCCTCCTCCTCCTCCTCCTCCTCCTCCTTTAGAATCCTCCGCTCGGATCCTCCTCCTCCTCCTTCCTCCTCCTCCTCCTCCTCCTCCTCCCCCTCCTCCTGATAAGCTCAATCGGCTTGAGTATCTCGGAAGCAAGGCTGCTGATTTTAATACCAAACGGGGCGCCGCCCCAGGCAGGATCGGCGTGGCCGATCCAGCTGTTGCTGATGGATGCTTCGAGCTGGCTTAGGTCGGGCATGCCCCCCTACAAACAGGTTTTGGAAGAAAAACGAAAGACGTTCACACGTAATCCACAAGTGTCAAACATAGTCGGAAAATCGTCCCCAGACTATTTTTGGACTATTCTTGAAAATTCCTGCTGTAGAGGGACATGCGCGACTTAAGGCTAGGCAGCTGTGTGAAGTTATCGAAGCGAGAATAGATGACAGTAAGCAGTTTGATCGTGTCAGCAGTGACTAGCTCAAGCACATCACTCTGGACCTTCCCCCTCCCCCTGATCCTCCACTTCCTTTGGTGGGTGGTGGGACGGGTCGGCAATATGGGGGCGGAGAGACTTGGAACTGGACCTTGACCTATGTCGTGTCCTGTAGCTGCCGTGGCGAATGGCAGCCATCATCACAACACGAAAGATCTGGCATCACACCTCTCATGGTAACTACGCCCTTTACCGCCTGAAACGCGGGAGTGGCTCTTGCTTCATGATCCTTCGCATCCTCCTCCTCCTCCTCCTCCTCCTCCTCCTCCTCCGTTTCCTCCTCCTCCTCCTCCTCCTCCTCCGTTTCCTCCTCCTCCGTTTCCTCCTCCTCCTCCTCTTTTTCTTCGTCCTCTCCTCCCTCGCTCCTCCTCCTCCTCCACTTCCTCTTCCTCGTCCCTCCCGGTCTCCTCCCGCCCAGTCGGCACGGCGATCGGCCGGCCGTGCCGCCTGCAGCGCAGGGCGGCGCCGCACCAGCGGAGCAGCGCGCCGCGCAGCGCGCCCGAGCTGCGCCGTCCTCCGGGGATCCCTGCTTCTTCCCCCCCTCCCTAGGGGAACAAAAGGTGACATGAACATAAAAACTCGGAGGTCCGCGCGGATTTCTCGGATCGGCGCCGGGGCCCCCCGGCGGCGCCTCTGGCGCCGCCCCAGGCGCGCTCCGCGCGCCAGGGAGGGGGGTCCAGCGCCGATCCGAGAAATCCGCGCGGACCTCCGAGTTTGTATGTTTATGTCACTTTGTGTTCCCCTACTCCCACCCTCCATCCTCCCTGCTCCTCGTGGGGCCCCTCATGTTCCCTCCTCCTCCTCCTGCCGCCCTCCTCCTGGACCTCCTCTCTTCCACCCCTCGCCCTCTCCTTCGTCCCCCTTGACCGCCTCCTCCGCCTCGTCCTCGTCCTCCTGATGCCTCTCCTTTCGGGAGTGGGGCATCGGGGGCTCCCAAAACGCCTTCAGGAAAGCATCATGGTTACCTTTCCTCCTCCTTCTCCTCCTCCTCCTCCTCCTCCTCGACTGGTGCCCCGAAGCATCGCCGACGACCCACCCAAACGCATCGAGCACCTTGGTCTCACGGCCGTCCCAACGGATCCGTCTGCGCCCATCCTGCCGCGAAAGGGCTGGGCAAAGATCGAGAACGGCATTGGCATCCTGCACGGCCTCTGGGCAGTTTCGTGGTGCGTACCATCCTCGCCATCGCCTGCGTTCAACCACGCTGGGCCTGGGCAGCGACGCTGCTGACCCCTGCTCCGGCGGAATACACAAGGCGTTTGTTCTGGACCATATTCAATACACTCTACAACTTGTGGTATTTCGTCCGCTTCTGGGCCCTCCAGATCAACTTGCATCCGCAATACTCGCAGGTCCTCAAGAGCCTCCACGCCGTCTTCTGTACCAAGCTTGTCTGGAGCGACTTCGTAGGCAGCGCCATTGCGGCGCTTGCCAAGTCCCTTGGCTTGAAGTTTAGCATGTACAGCGACGACACCCGCGGCGCCCACCTCGAGGTATCCCCCGTCCCCCACCGACGACCACCGCGTCCTGCATGTGATGCGACCGGCCCGCGGCGTTAACTCCCAGCGCCTCTACACCACCCAGAAGAAAGCAGCACGCGCGCTGCGCGCCGTAGCGCGCATCCGCTGCCTCCAACAAGTACGACAGACCCGGCTCGACATCGAGCAGGTGGACAACGTCGGCGTCGACGCATCATTCGATCGAGTCTTCACCAAGTGGTATTCCGCGCTGGACGACCGCGACAGGAAGCTTCTCACGATTTGCCACAACGGTGCAATGTCTACATCCACACGCCAGCAGCGCACTCACCCGTGCAAGTATAGTGCAACCACCCCCAGCCGTCTTTCGGGCACTTGTGGTTGGAACGTCCGGAGTCTCAACGCGGTCGCAGTTTTTTGGAAGGACAGCTTTCATCCCACACAACTTCTGGGCGTCACAGCTCCGAGTGGCAAAAGAATCGGGGTGGATCACCTATCAGGCGGGCCCGACAACCACGACGCGCTCGAGGCACGCGACGGCCGCGTGCCAGTTGGCGCTCCGCACCACCCGTCGGGGACTTCGTGGTGAAGCAGGCATCCTCCACCCACTCGACATCGAAGGGTACACCGGACTCATTTCTATAGCGCTCACTCTCATCAAATTGAAGTCCAGGAGGGGCCGCACATGCAGGCACATGCCGGACAGTCGAATACACATGCCCGTGCAAATCCACAAAAGCCTCAACAGCACTGCCACATGCCGCACAATCCGATGCACAGTCGGATGCACAATCTGGCAAAACTCTGAAAACATAAAACGCACATGCGCGCAGATGCCGGTGGGACTTCTCCAGAATTAGGGTGTTCCACCAATCAACACGCTGGTGCGGCCATCCTACACCCTAATGACCGTTTTACTCGGGAGGTTTTGTTGTTGCTGTTGTTGTTGTTGTTGTTGTTGTTGTTGTTGTTTCCCCCCCCGTCCTACCCAGGGGGAGGAGGAGGAGGAGGAGGAGGAGGAGGAGGAGGAGGGGGAAGAGGAGGAGGAGGAGGAGGAGGAGGAAGAAGAAGGAGGAAGGAGGAGGACGAGGAGGAGGCGGAGGAAGGAGGAGGCGGAGGCGGGAGCCTGCTGGTTCGGACGGTGCGATCCCTGGGAGCCCTGGCCCTGGGGCCGCCAGCAGCAGCGTTTTCGTCGGTGAGTCTCGTGTCTTTTGTCGGAGGAAGAGGAGGAGGAGGGAGGAGGAGGAGGAGGAAGAAGGAGGAAGGAGGAGGACGAGGAGGCGGAGGAGGAGGAGGAGGAGGACAAGGAGGAGGAGGAGGGGGAGGGGGAGGAGGACGACGACGACGACGAGCAGGAGGAGGCGGAGAAGGGACGACGACGACGACGCCCAGGACTACGGAGACGGGGGGCCTTGCATCCTCTCTCCTCATCCGTTGCCCCAAGACCCAGGAGGGAAAAAGGGAGGAGAGGTGGGGGGACACGGGGGAAGCCCAGCATCCTTCCTCCTCCTCCCCTTCCGCCCCTCCCCCCCAGATTCAGGAGGGTACTAAAGTAGTAGCACTCTACTGCACCAGTCCTGTACTGACAGTAGCGCAACAGTACGTGATAGTAAGACTCTTGTATTGCAAATTGCAATGCTTTAGTACAGACTGTCGTATTCGAAGTAGTTCTGTGCTTTTGCAAAAATCATAGTGCTCTACTCATGCACCGTTCTAAGACTACCGTCGTAGTGTTGCATTAATGGTGTGGCAATGCTGTAGTAGTCCTGCAGTTGTAGTATAGTAGTAGTACTCAGGTGTTGCAATAAAGATCATACTCTATAGAATTTGCTTTAATAGTAGCACTGTAGTGTAGCAGGAGTAGAAATAACCCACTACTGTAGCACCCGAATGCAATAGAAGTAGCTTCGATCTCGAGTTCTGCAATGGTAGTGCTTTTAATGGTAGTGCTGTAGGAAGAGTGCTGTACTTTTGTGGAATACTGCTGTACTGTTGTAATAATGGCGCGGTAGAACCAGTGCTATAGTGCAGTATTTGTATGGGCAGTACTCTACTATTGCCTGCCGTGAAAGTGTTACAGCAGTGTAATAGGAATACTCCAATGCCGCAGTCTCGCTGCATTGTTGTAGTATCCATTTTTCACACTGTACTGTTATAGTGGTGATGCTGTAGCAGTCGTAGCACAGTGCTGTAACATTATCCCTGCAGTCGTGGTACTCTAGGAATGTACCAGTGGTACTATGATGCCGTGGTAAACCGCTAGTCGTATTCCATTCTAAAGTGGCAGCACTGTGTAGTCCTGTAGTTGCAGTGGTAATACTCAGGTCTTGCAGAAAATACCATATTCTCAAACTTGCTTCCGTAGTCGCACTGTAGTATTGTAGTAAACGTAATCCACGACTGTAATGCGCGAGTACAGTAGGATCCTCGAACTGTAGTGCTTTAGTGGTAGTGCCGTAGGAAGAGTGCTGTGCTAGTTTTCGGTTGCCGTAGTGGCGCTGTAAAAAACAATATTCTAGTCCAGTATGCCGATGGGTAGTATTCTGCCGTTGCCTTCAATTAGTGTACTACAGGACTGTAGTAAGAATACTCCAATGGCGTAGTATCGCAACACTGGTCGTACCTTAACACGGTAATGCATTCTAGAACTACCGCGTTAGTATAGAATTCATGGTGTGGCAGCGCTGTCGTAGTCCTGTAGATGTGATAGGTAGTAGTAGTAGTAGTAGTAGTAGCAGCAGCAGTAGTAGTAGTAGTAGTAGTAGAAGTAGTAGTAGTAGTAGTAGTAGTAGTAGTAGTAGTAATAGTAGTATTAGTAATACTAGTAGTAGTAGTAGTAGTAGTAGTAGTAGTAGTCGTAGTAGTCGTAGTAGTAGTAGTAGT
>CAUYUJ010015802.1:252191-312067 GCA_963575745.1 Prorocentrum cordatum | reverse complement strand
TCCTCCTCCACCTCCTCCTCCTCCTCCTCCTCCTCCTCCTCCTCCTCCTCCTCATCCGCTCCCTCCTCCTCCTGATATCTATGGAGGTGCTCGGACCGCCAAGTGTCCAGCTCATGAAAGGCTCCCCGGACCCCCTGGAGGGTCGTCCAGAGGAGGCCCGCACGGCACGTCACCTCAGAGGAGGGCCTCGGGGGATGTCGACCGCACCGATACAGTCAACCCGCATAGTAAGGATGGGCAGCCTTACCAAGGGTACCCTTGCATCCTTGCCTCCTCGGTACATCCTTGGCCGCGTTCGCTGGCCAATCTCGCTCGAAAAACGTTAACGTGGCCCTCCAAGGCGCTTGCATCCTTACCGCGCATCCTTATTGTACGGGTTGACTGTACTGGTTCCCTTCCTGGTTTCGTTTTTGTTTAGGGCGGCCTTCCTCGCCACCGCTGGATCCGCGTCCAGATCCTGGTCAGAAGGCACCCCGGAGAGGCCCGGCAAGCAGCGGTATCGGTACGTAGCACCCCTCAATTGCAATTCCACGGACTTGCGCGCCGCATCACGCGGATCCGTAATCCAGGGTAGCGTGCGCCTGAAACGACGGACCCCCCTCTTGGACGCCTGACCCCCTTTTGAACGCCCGCTCCGTCCCCCCCTCCCTTTTGTTGGACGCCCGACCCCCGCTTGCCCCTCCCTGGACGCCCCCGATTGGACGTGGGGGGTCTCGCCAGATGGTCTTTCTTCGGGGGCGGTCAAGACGGGGGTGATGGATCTACCCCCACCTCCACTAGTCCTGAAAGGACCACGCTGTGCGGGTTTTGACAGTTTTTGGCTTGCGGGGGCCCCAGGACCGTCAAACACAGCTTGGGATGCCACGTCTATTCGAGGGGTCCAGACTTCCGGGGTGACCCATCTTGTGACAGAAGCGCGGCGTTGGAGTTCTCGGTCGGGGGGGTACATGGGTGGGGCCATGCAAGGTTCATGGTTAACCCCAGGGAGTCTTTAGAAATCCCCTGGCCAGTAGATGGAAAAATATCATTCGGGCGAATTTAAGGGCAACTTGGAAAAACGACCCCGCCAGACAATAGCGGAAAATAATTCTAGTTCGGGCGGTCCGACGACGAAGTCGACGATAACGAGTACGTGTGCGATTGCGACTACGACAGCGATGCGACGACGAAGACGAAGACGCATGTGCGCGGCGTTAAGGCGAGAGCTGGATTTTGAACCACACCTGCCCTCGATCCTTGTAACTGTTATAATTTTTAAGACGAGAGTGCGCGGCGCTGAGACGAGAGCTGCACTTTGAACCACACCTGCACCGAGACAATTCTACATTACAACCGTCTCACGAATGTCCTCAAACATCCTCACGCGTGTAGGGTTGCCCATGCGGCATTATTCCCTGGGAGGAACAACCCCCAGACAACAGCGCCCGCGCGAACAATAGCGGGCAAATATGTTGTCTTCGGCCGCGATGGTTTCAGAATCCTTCCAAGATGGCTCATGATGGCTCCAAGACAACTCCAAGACAGCGCGAGCAGGAACCACTTCAAGAATTCCGAACAACAATTCTACATCACAACCGTCTTACGAATGTCCTCAAAATCCTCACGCGTGTAGGGTTGCCCATGCGGCATTATCCCCTGGCCTGGGAGGAACAACCCCCAGACAACAGCGACCGCGCGAACAATAGCGGGCAAATATGTTGTTTTCGACCGCGATGGTTTCAGAATCCTTCCAAGAAGGCTCATGATGGCTCCAAGACAACTCCAAGACAGCGCGAGCAGGAATGTGCGCGGCGCTAAGGCGAGAGCTGCACTTGAGGAGGAGGAGAGGTTTCGGGAGCGGACGAGTTTCGGGACAACTTTATTCACCGCCGAGAGCTCCAGGGGGGGGGAGCAAAACTAAAGACTTCCTGAGGTTATCGTAGTCCCTCTCTCACTATTACCATCGGTAGGAGGGGAGGAGGAGGAGGAGGAGGAGGAGGAGGAGGAGGAGGAGGAGGAGGAGGAGGAGGAGGAGGAGGAGGAGGAGGAGGAGGAGGAGGAGGAGGAGTCCCCGCCGCGTGCCCCCGGGGGGCCCGGGGGCACGCGGGGACAGGGGAGCCCTGTCCAGGGAGGCGATCCACGAAGTCATGTGGCCTGGGTTCCTCCGAGGCCCGTGGGCGCCGTGCGCGGCGCGAAGCGGCGCCGTCCCGAGGTCTCGTGCCCCGACGAGCCCATCAAGTCCTGCAGCCAGTCGGGCGTGGAGCTGCAGGTGGAGAGGCGCGCCCTGTGTTCCTTCTGCGGAGGGCGTGTGTGCGGGCGGAGGAGCTGGAGCGGAGGAGGCTGAGACGCACGAGGAGGAGCAGGGAGGAGGAGGAGGAGGAGGAGGAGGAGGAGGAGGAGGAGGAGGAGGAGGAGGAGAAGGAGCAGGAGGAAGAGGAGGAGGAGGAGGAGGAGAGGAGGAGGAGGGGAGGAGGAGGAGGAAGGAGGAGGAGGAGGAGAAGGGGGGGGCGAAGAGGAGGAGGAGGAGGAGGAGGAGGAGGAGGCGGAGGAGCAGGAGGAGATGACACGGTTGGCTGGCTGCCAGACTCAAGCCGATGGCGCCTCGGAGCGCGCTTCGGGCAGCATCCAGGTGGCCTCGCCACAGGCCAATCTGAACTGGTCGGCTTGTGGGTGGGGTGCACGCGATTCCCAGATCGTTTTTGCGAAGGGCGACAGCCCTGCCGGCGATCTGTGGCACCGGTCCGAGCAACGAGCACGGCGCATACTGAATTTTGATTTGGGCCCATGGTTCTCCATGGCAAGAAGCGTGATCGAATGTTGGGCCAACGTCTGGCAGGTATGGATATGTGTGTTTGCCCATCTGGGGAGCACGTGGGTGAGGAACGGAGAAGAGGAGGAGGCGGAGGAGGAGGAGGAGGAGGAGGACTAATTGAGGAGGAGGAGGGAGGAGGAGGAGAGGAGGAGGAGGAGGAGGAGAGGGATGGGAGGAGGAGGAGGAGGAGGAGGAGGAGGAGGAGGAGAGGGAGGAACATAGGAGAAGGGGGAGGAGGGGGTGGGAGGAGGAGAAGAGGAGGAAAGAGGGGAAAAGCATGACGAGGAAGAGGCCTCTTAGGGGTCCTCTTGGAGCCGACTTGGGCGGTCCTGGGGGCCACTGAGGGGCCTCTTGTGTGCTTCTGGGGGCTACTTTGGGGCCTCTTGGCAGTCTTTGGGCTTTTTGGCTTGTCGGATGCCATTGCAGGCTGCCTTGAGGGCCAGTGTCTTGGGGCCCTCTTGGAGCGCCTCAGGGCCATATGGCGGTCTCGTGGCCGCCTGGGGGCCGTCTTGGGGCCGAGTTGGGACCTCTTGGCCCGTCTTGGGTCTCGCTTGTGGGTTTAGTTCGGGCCGTCTTGGGGCTACCTTGAGAACTGCTGGGGCCGTCTTCGGCTTTCGGAAGCCAAACAACTCGAGAACGCGACAACCTTTGACATACAGTGAGGACGCCATTGACATTGGCCTCTTGGGTCGTCGTGCGGCCATCTTGGGCCTGCTTAGCGGCACGTTGGGCGAAAGTTGCAGGCCTGATGGAGGTTCTTGGGCCGTCTTGGAGGCCATGTGGGATCGTCTTGTGCTGTTTTGGAGGTCACCTTGGTCATCACGGAGGCGAGTTCTTTTGATCATGCTGTTCATCCCTGTGACAGACAGTTTAGGCTAGAGGCAATGAGATCTAGGAAGGGCAAGCAAGTACAGAAAGTGTGCCACGCCAAGGACCTCTCTGGCAAGCCAAAGAGGGCGGAGGATCGAAGACGCCTGCGGCGAATCACCGCCGCCCCCCGCCTAAGTATGCGAACGGCACACGCAGCAACATACCGGGCCGAAGCCAGGCCACGCTATTGGACTATGTGTTCCCCTGCCCGTCTGGACCCCTCTGGGGGGACATTGGGGAGAGGGCGAGGATGGAGGAGGAGAGGGAGTAATAGGAAGACGAAGAGGAAGAGGAGGAGGAGGAGGAGGAGGAGGAGGAGGAGGAGGAGGAAGATGAAGAGGCCTCTTGCGGTCCTCTTGGTGCCTCCTGGGGAGTTCATGGGAGCCTCTAGGGGGCCTCTCTGAGGGCCTGTTGGGGGCCTCTTGGAACCTCTTGGGGGCGGTCCTCCTGGGGGCCTCTCAGGGACTCGTAGCCATTGGAGGCCGTCTTAGGACCCTCTCTGAGCAGTCGTGGGCCCCTCTCTAGGTGCTTTGGGGCCGTCTTCGAGATCGATGGGTCCATCTTGGGGTCCTCCAGGGCCGTCTTGGGGCCTTCTCGGGCCCTCTTGCGGGCGAAGCGATCTGTGGGCCCTGTGGAGCCGTCTGGGAGCGACGGAGGCCCCAAAGAAGGCGAGGACAGCAAAGTCATGCAAGGCACAGGCACGAGATCAACGATTCTGGACTCCTGGGGGTCCTCTGGGAGCCCTCTAGGGGCGTCTCGGGGGTCTCTTTTGGCCGTCTGGAGGGCATCTTGGGCCGTCTTTGGGCCACCTTGCCCGTCTCCGAGGCGTCTTAGAGGCAATCTTGGGACCAGCTTGGCCGTCGTGGAGGCGTATGTTCTGGTTCCTCCCCGCCGTCCATGTCCTTCCGCGCGGCCGGCGGGCTGGGCCGAGACCCAATGGGGATCTTTTCAAAGGGATAAGAAATGATTTAGAATTTGGCGCACCGTGCACTCTTGTGGCAAGCCTCACGGGGCGGCGGATCGAAGACGCCTAGGGCGAGACACCGCCGCCACCTGCTTTTTCGAAGCGCCTATGTGGCCGAACGTTCTGGCCAGAGTTCGGCCAACCTATGGGACCGTGTGTTCGCCCGGCAGTTGTGGAAACGCTTCGGGGAGCACGTCGGGGAGGAAGAAGAAGAGGATGAGAGATCTCGTTCTCCTCCTCCTCCTCCTCCTCCTCCTCCTCCTCCTCCTCCTCCTCCTCCTCCCTCGGTGGCCTTTTGGGGGCCTCTCGGTCCGTCGTGGGCTGTCTTGGGTCCATCCTGGCATCTTGAGTGCATCGTGGACGGTCTTGGAGACATCGTGCGGCCATGTGGGGCCCTTTTGGGGCCATATTAGGCGCTCTTGGAGGCATCTTTGAGGCCATCTTCGGCCGTCTTGGCCGTCTTGGAGCGGGGAGACCGACGACCTGGGAAGCTCATGGACCCCTACGGGTTTGGAACAAACCAATGGGCTGGGCAGCTTATGGGTCTTCCTCTGCATGGCTGGCGCATTTGGCCGAGACCCCATGAGTAAGCTCTCACCAGGATGGAAGAGAACACAGACACAGTGAATCGTCGATTCCCCTGGAGATATGGGAAACTATCAGAAGTGGTGGGGGAGACAAAAACCCAGGAAATATGAGAAACTATTGGAAACTATTGGTACTCTAGTTATTTGTGTCAATTTTATGTGTGCGTTCCCGAGGCCCCTTCATTTCAATATGACCGAGAACTACCTAGAATTCGGCACGCCGTGCAACCATGTGGCACGGCAACAGGGGGCGGCGGATCAAAGACGCATGCGGCGAATCACCGCCGCCCCTAGTTTTTGTTGGATG
Source organism: Prorocentrum cordatum (assembly GCA_963575745.1). Lineage (NCBI taxonomy): Eukaryota > Dinophyceae > Prorocentrales > Prorocentraceae > Prorocentrum > Prorocentrum cordatum. The sequence continues at coordinate 306,548 of CAUYUJ010015802.1, read as the reverse complement.
ATGTGGCCTATGGCCACGCTATTGGACCATGCGTTCTCCCCGCCGTTGTGGAGGCCCTGATGGGGGCACGTTGGGAAGGAAGAAGAGGAAGAGGAGAGGGAAGAGAAAGGAGGATGAGGAGAATGATGAGGAGACCTCTTGAGAGCTTCTTGGGGACTCCTGGGAGATTCCTGGGTGCCTCTTGGAGGCCTCTTGGGGGCCTCTTGGGGCTTCTTTGGGGCCTCTTTCTCCGTCTTAGGGCGTTCCTGGCCAGTCTGATTCCGTCGGAAGCCGTCTTGGGAGCCTCTCTGGGCCGTCTTGGGGCCCTCTTCGCACGCTTCAGTGATGTCTTGAAGGCCATCTTGGGCGTCTTTGAGGCCTCTTGGGCCGTCTTGGGAGCCTCTTGCGCCGTCCTGGGGCCAACTTGGAGGCCTCTTCGGCCCTCTTGTGGCAATCGTGGGGGCCTCTTGAGCTCGTTTGGGCAGTGGGAAGACCGTTTTGACGGCCAAAACCTTCAAAACCATAAGGAGCATCAAATGACTTTGGCCTTCCTGTAGGTCTTCTTGGAGGCCTCTTGGGCCGTCTTAAGGGCCTCTTGGACGCTTCTGGGGTCGTCTTGGGCCATCTGGAGGCCATCTAAGGCCGCCTTGAGTGCATCGTGAGCCGTCTTGGAGACATCTTTTGGCTGTCTTAGGCTTTCTCGGGGCCGCCATGGCCGTCTTGGAGGCGTCTCGGGACCATGTTGGAGGTCATCTTGGCCGTCTGTATATGGGTTGCCGGCGCGATGGGCCGAAGCCCCAGTGGGAGTTCTTCAGACGAGGTCCGAGGCGGGAATTTCTACATGACCACCGCCCGGAATATCAGTTTTCCGGGACCTCGGCAGGCGGTGGATATGAATGTATTCGGGCCCCCGGGGGCCAAAATATATCCACATCCACCGCCCGCTTGGGGCACCAGGACGTCGGTTCCCAGGCGGTGGATACCGATACACCCCCGCCTCGCAAGAGGGCCAAGGCTTGCCAGACGCTTGGCATGCCGTGCGCCCCCGTTGGCAAGACCACGGGGGACGCGGATCGCGTGGCCTTCGGCCCACTCCGCCCCGCCGTGCTTGGGTATCGAAGGCGGGAGGCCTCCTGTGCGGCCGCTTGGATGCAGGCCTCTTGGAACGCGGGCCTCCGAAGGGCATTCGGGGGGCGTCTTGGGGGTCGCCGAGGGCCGATGCCAAGGAACGCCCTGCTTGCTTCCAGGGTGCCCCGGGCTTCTTGGGTTTCGGTGGTTCTGCCATGGAAAGCGTGACATTGCCGCGCCAAAAATCAGTGGACGTCCTGGGGTCTCAGGGTTGGATTTCTTGTGGAGGGTAACCCCAGGAAGCATTTAAGAACCCCCCCGGCGATATCTTAGCACCGCATTTTTATTCGATATTCCGAGGGGCCGAAATAACCGCACGATAGGTTTAGCACCCGGACACACAACAAATTCGCGGAGGCCTGGCCCCTGGGATACAATCGAAATTCGAAATTCAAATCTGCGTGGCTCTCATGAAAGACTCAGGATGTCGCTTGCTGCTTGGAAAATTCATGCAATGATAATAGTATTAATATTCGCAAGCATATTTGATGACTCCTAACGACTTGAATGGATCCATCAGGTTTCATACAAGTTCGTGGGTGGAGGAGAGGAGGAGGAGGAGGAGGATGAGGAGGAGGAGGAGGAGGGCTCCTGGTGCCAGGTAACGCTTCCAGGGTGCGGAAGGGTTATCGATTTGCCGGAAGGGGGGGGGGGGGGTTCTTAAATGCTTCCTGGGGTTATCTTGTGGACTGGCCTCCACTATATTGTGGGGGAGGCCTCCCGGGCCCTTGCGGGACGCCGCGCAACGTGCGGTCGCAGGATCACCAGTGTGGACCAGCATCGAGGGAGCGGGCCGACTACGATAATATCATATGATTGCGCGTGGATGCACCATCGTCTCCGCGAAGGAAGCATGGCAGCCACGGGTGGTTCAAGAAGGCGTCACGCAAGTCGGCACGCCCGCGATTGGACAGAGCCTACACCACCCATCACCGTGTCGAACAGTTAGAGTGTAATGCAAATGACGTTTATGGAGGGGAACCTGCATGTTTCAGACCACACTGGGTGGTGCTGGTCACCCAGCGGGCTACATTCTGCATCCAACCAGCATCGGAATCCGCATTTGCACCTGTCGCATTTGAGACCACCATGTGCTTGACTTCCAGTGAGATTCGTCCGACCTGGGGCGGCTCAGACTTCGTGTGGATGTCCGCCTGATTGTCTGTTCGCAGTGGGTGTGGTCATGCGCGTCTCCTTGGCTGCAAGCACTTGAGTTACTGGAGTCCTACTTGAGCGTGTCTGATTGCACCGAACGGCACATGGCCATACGCCGATGCGATGTCGAGCTCTGCAATTCAACGCAGTGGGCATGGCTTGACTGTATGCGCTGCACCAGCTGGAACGGGGTAATGCATGTTGCCAAGGACGGCCAACCGGAGCAAGGGGCGCGAGTCGAGAAAAAGGCTGGGAGGTTCACCAGGCATTTTGACCGTCTCGCGCCCGATTGGGGAGCATTTGGCTGAATCGCAAGTGTTCTCAGCTACTTCTAGGCCACGGCTTGTTCGGATTCGTGAGGTTCACGAGGGCGTGATGGAACACTGGCTTGGTGATGGCATCACCCACCAAAGCGCTCACGGTCCTCAGCACGCTCCGGCGCAGCATTTCTGGACGACGAAATAACATATCCAAACCGCCATTAGGTGTTCGCTTGGCCCAGGTTGTACACCAAACCGAGGCTTCCGCGGGCATTGGCACAGTGACAGTGGGTGCGTTTTTTCCAAACCCTTCCTTTGTTGGGTGCTCGTTTTGACTAGAGCAGTGGGGTCGCCAACTCCCTCCTCCCCACCCCCCCCTACTGGGGGAGCCAGCTCCGTCCCCCTCTCGCCTGCCTGCTCGGGGGGCCAGCACGGTGGGGTCCCACGCAGACCCAAACGGGACCTCGCCATCCCTGGGGGACTGCGAAGTGTGAAAATGTCGCATTTTTCGAGGACTGCTTGGACTGGCCAGCACAGCGGGTCCCACGCAGACCCAAACGGGACCTCGCCAATGCTGGGGGGCTGCGAAGTGTAAAATTGTTGCCGCTTTCGAGGGCTGCTGGGGGGGCAGCACAGTAGGGCCCCACGCAGACCCAAACGGGACCTCGCCATCCTTGTGGGGCTGCGAAGTGTGAAACAGTCGTTACTTTCGAGGGCTGCTGGGGGGGCCAGCACAGTGGGGTCCCACGCAGACCCAAACGAAACCTCGCCATCCTTGGGGGGCTGCGAAGTGTGAAACTGTCTCTATCTTCGAGGGCTGCTGGGGGACAGTGGGGTCCCACGCAGACTCAAACGGGATCTCGCCATCCCTGGGCGGCTGCGAAGTTCGAATGTGTTGCTACTTTCGAGGGCTGCTGGGGAAGCCAGCACAGCGGGGTCCCCCGCAGACCCAAACGGACCCTCGCCATCCCTGGGGGAGCGCGAAGTGCGAAGCTGTCGCTACTTCCGAGGGCTGCTGGGGGAGCCAGCTCAGACGGGCCACACGCCGACCCAAACAGGATCTCGCCATCACTGGGTGGCTGCTAAGTGCGAAGCTGTCCCCACATTCGAGGGCTGATGGGCGTGGCCAGCACAATGGGGCCCCACGCAGACCCAAACGGGACCTCGCCATCCCTGGGGGGCTGCGAAGTGTAAATGTGTCGCCACCTTCGAGGGCTGCTGGGGGGGCAGCACAGTGGGGTCCCACGCAGACCCAAACGGGACGTTGCCATCCCTAGGGGGCTGCGAAGTGCGAATCTGGTGCTACTTTCGACGGCTGCTGGGGGAGCCAGCACAGTGGGGCCCAGCGCGGACCCAAACGGGGGACCTCGCCATCCCTGGGGGGCTCCGAAGTGTGAATTTGTCGCCACTTTCGAGGGCTGCTGGGGGGGCAGCACAGTGGGGTCCCACGCAGACCCAAACGGGACCTCGCCATCCCTGGGGAGACTGCGAAGTGTGAAATGGTCGCCACTTGCGAGGGCTGCTGGGGGAGCCAGCACAGTGGGGCCCCACGCAGACCCAAACGGGACCTCGTCATCCCTGGGGGAGCGCGAAGTGCAAAGCTGTCGCTACTTCCGAGGGCTGCTGGGGGAGCCAGCACAGTGGGGCCCCACGCAGACCCAAACAGGATCTCGCCATCTTTGCGGGACTGCGAAGTGTGTATCTGTCGCTACTTTCGAGGGCTGCTGGGGGAGAGCCAGGACAGCGGGGCCACACGCGGACCCAAACAGGATCTCGCCATCCCTTGGGGACTGCGAAGTGTGAAAGTGTCACCACTTTCGAGGGCTGCTGGGGGAGCCAGCGCAGTGTCGTCCCACGCAGACCAAAACGGGACCTCGCCATCCGTGGGGGGCTGCGAAGTATTGGTGCCATGTTCGGTGGCTGCTGGGGGGCAGCACAGTGGGGTCCCACGCAAACCCAAACATAACCTCGCCATCCCTCGGAGGCTACGACGTGTGAAATGGTCGCCATTTTCGACGGCTGCTGGGGGGCCAGCACAGTGGGGTCCCACGCAGACCCGAACGGGACCTCGCCATCCCTTGGGGGCTGCGAAGTGTGAAATTACCGCTATGGTCGAGGGCTGCTGGGCGTGGCCGGCACAGTGGGGTCCCACGCAGATCCAACCGATGCCTCGCCATCCCTAGGGAGCTGCGAGGTGTGAATGTGTCACCACATTCGAGGGCTGCGTGGGGAACCAGCACGGTGGGGTTCCACGCAGATCCCCCAAAGACCTCGCCATTATCTCGCTGCTTCTGCCGAGGTGCTTGTTCGTCCACCCCGATGTCTTCATTGTGCTTCGCCTTCCCAGTACAATGCCTCCTGACCTTTTGTGCATCTGTTCTGCGAGTCGGCCACGCACACTTCGCACGACATAGATATCCGCATCTTGCAGTGTTGCTGTCACATTACTGCCAGCACACAGGAAATCATCCCTTGGTGCCGATGGGTTGGGTACGTCGCAGGGTAAGATCGGCTCATCTGCACGCACGAAATGGGTACGGAAAGAATGGGTACAATGCCCAACAGCAGTTCCGGTTCATTTTGAACAGGACTCGTTGTCCGCGCCACCGCGGCCCGTGTCCATGCGAGACAGGAGGCCGCCTACCCAACAGCGGCCGCTGCTGGTTTGGGACAACATTTGCTGTTGGGCATTGTACCCATTCTTTCGGTACCCATTTCGGGTGTCCAAAGCCCAGCTCAAGAGTTATCTGCGGACACGGCTGAGGCGGATGCTCATGAGAGCGTCACGATATTCTTGTTGGATCCAGCAACCACTGCAGACCCCCCTTACGAAGTACCAGAGAGTCTTCGTCTGTGGACGAAGGCAAGCTGCGCGGTGGCAGCGCACATGCCAATTTATAGAGCAAGAGGCGGGAACAAACACGATGGCGAAGCAATCTGTCCCGCAGTAGCACCCAGTCAAAGTGTACCAGCAGCGCGAACATGATGTCAAACACGGGGGAGGGGGGCATGGGAATTACCAGCCATCAGAATTAGGATGAGGTGCAAGACAATGCCCGCCTCGTGGTACAGGAGCGATACCATCACCCAAACAGCAGCAACGCCCAGCAGCGAGAGGGAAACAGTATGCTTGTTCCGGCGACCCTTACCGATGATCTGGCGGGAACGATTTCGCATTTCATTTCATTTGGTTCGACTGCGCGGTGTGTGACCTGTTGGTTCACGTACAGTCGACGATTCTGCTGCTGTGAGTGGCATGTTCGCATGTTGATGCGTGTACGTGTGTGTGTGCGTTTGTGTTCTGTGGTATCGCCACCTTCGGGGGCTGCTGGAGGAGCCAGTACGGTGGGGCCCCACGCGGACCCAAACGGGACCTCGCCATCATTTGGGGGGGGCTGGGACGTGTGAGACCGTCGCCAGTTTCGAGGGCTGCTGGGGGAGCCAGCACTTTGGGGCCACACGCAGACCCAGACGGTACCTCGCCATCCTTGGGGGGCCGCGAAGTGTGACATTGTCTCCCTTGTCGAGTGTTGTTGGGGGAGCTAGCACTGGTGGGCCCACGCAGACCCAAACGGGTCCTCGTCATCCCTGGGGGGGTTGCAACGTGAGGGCTGCCGGGGGAGCCAGCACTTTGGGGCCACACGCAGACCCAAACGGTACCTCGCCATCTTTGGGGGGGCGCGAAGTGTGACATTGTTGTCATTTTCGATGCCTCCCGGGGGAGCCAACACAGTAGGGGCCCACGCAGATCCTCACTGGACTTCACCATCGACTCTGTCGCCACTTTCGAGGGCTGGCGACACGCCTGCGCGCGTTTGGTACTGCACTCCAAGATGCAGGGATGAAGCGGAGAGGCGGACGAGCGAGCTAGGCCAGGCCTAGCTCGCTCGCCAGCCTCTCGTTTCATGCACCAGTAGCGGGAGCTTCTTGCACTAGTAGCGGGAGCTTTCTAATGTGTGAGGCGCCGCGGCAACGTGGAGCGTTGGCCGCGCAGGTGTGTTGAGCATTTTTGGCATGGAAAAGCGCGACATTGCATTGTCTGGTTGCGTCTCCGTTTATGTAACCCTATCTAGCCCATGCTCCGTCATCTCGCCGCTTTTGCTGGGGTGATTGTTCTTCCACCCAGACATCTTCCTTCTGCTTCTCCTTCCCAGTACAGTATATCCTGGTCTTTTGTACCTCTGTTCTGCGTTTCGGCCACGTACGCTTCGCACGATCTCGATATCCGTTGTGCGCCGTTTCCTGCAGTGCTGCTGTCACATTATTGTCGGCGCGCCGATGGGTTGGGTACGTCGAAGGGTAGTTTTAGATGTCCAATCAATGAGTCAGCTCAGGATGCATCGTGCTGTTGATGCGCGCTCTTGCTATATGTTGCTGCGGTGTGCTTGCTGGTGTTTGGGTCAAAAGAATCCAACGTCTGTCAGGGACGCGTCTTCTTGGTGCTTGCTACTGATGTGTCGTACCGATGCGTGTTGTTTCCGTTTCTGTCCCAAGAGTGAGTGTGGTATCTGCGGTCTGCTTTTGTGTTGTTGTACGTGCGTTTAGTACGCGCCCTTATTATGTCGCCCATGTATGTCCGATATGAATGTCACGAATTCCATGTCTATATACGAAGCGTACGATTGCCGGGATGAGTTGGAGTGTGTTCGTGGTGTTTCGCACTGGCCCCAGTTTTTGGCGTTTGGTTTGGATGCATGTCCGTGTTCCTCGTTTTGCATGCGTTGTTCTGGTGCGTTGTATGGTTGTTTTTTCCCACCGCGTGCGATTGGTAGTTGTTCGTGCTGCACATTGTCGGTGTGGTTTCTTGGGGGCCGCTCCGGGTGTAGGATCAGAGTGAGGGGGCCGAACGGCCATTCATTGTCCCCGGGTGCGTGTTTGAAAAAGGAGCTCGTGGGGAAAATTCTGCTTGGCGCGTTGATGTTGTTGTTGTTGTTGTTGTTGTTGTTGATGATGTTGTTGTTGTTGTTGTTGTTGTTGTTGTTGTTGTTTTTGAACCTTCACCTCTGATGAATAATTGTTGTTGATCCCCCCCGTCCGGTGCACATTGTTTTTTTCTTCGATTGAAGTGCCCATACCGAGGCTCGCACCCTGTTTTTTGTTGCCAGGGAAACTCTTGAAGGTCAAACTGTGTCGTTGGCCCCCGGTTTACAACAACAACGGCTCCCGCCTGATATTTCTTCACAACTTATTGAAGAATCGCGCTCTCGCTCGGGACTTTCTTGCAATTTACCATCGGATCGAGGCTCCCGCTTGATACTTCTTCACAATTTATTGAATCGCTTCGCTCATTCCGCCGGCCCGTGATATGGCATCGCTGGTTTTTGTCTGTGTGTTCGTTGCCCATGTTGCGCTCTTGGGGGCGGGTGTCGTTCGGACGCGTTGCGTGGGGAGTTTTGATGGTGAAGCAGTTCCCTGGGGGTCGTCTCTCGATGGGGCGAAATAGAGTCGTCGTCAAGATGCTTCTTTGGGGGGCCTCTTGGGGTCTGTTGAGAGGCCGTTCGGGGGCGCCTGGGAGACATGTTTGAAGCCTTCTGGGGCTTCTTTTGGGCCTCCTGGGAGTCTCCTGGGGCCTCTTGGCGACATCTTGGGGCCTCTTGGAGGCCTCTTGGGGCCTCTTTGGGACCTCCTGGGCGCCTTCTGGGACGGAGGGCTCCATTTTTGAGTTCTCGGTATCCCTCCTGAGTCCCTCTTGGGCCCGTCTTGGGGCCTCTTGGTCCGTCTTGGGCGGCACTTGGGCCGTCTTGAGGGCTCTCTTGGGTCGTTTCGGCGCCGTCTTGGGAGCTTCGTGGGCCGTCTTGGAGCGGTCTTGGGGGCCTCTTGGGCCGTCTTGGAGCGTCCGGAAGCCGAAAAAGCCAGAACACAAAAAACATCGGAAAAACCAATGAAAATCAACGATTTTGGCCTCTTGGGGCTCTCTTCGGAGGCCTCTTGGAAGGCTCTTGGGGCGTCTTGGAGGCCTCTTGGGCTGTCTTGGGGGCCTTTTGGGCCGTCTTGGGGTCATCTTCGGCGTCTTCGAGCGCTCTTTGGGCGTCTCGGGGGCCTCTTGGGCAGTCTTGGGGGCCTCTTGGGGCACTCTGAGCGCGCTCTGGGGAGCCTGAGAGGCCGCACCCAGAAGGAAAACCATCTCTGAGTAGACTTGGTCGGGCGGCGGTCGGGCGGCGACCGGGCGTTGGTCGGGGTACTTTTCGCCGGGGGACCCCCAGGGGCCGCCACGCGCGCGCGAACTAGAAATACTGTTAATACTGTTAACCAGTTACCGGAGATCTTAGCACGCCCTGGCCCGTTGGGCCGGCGAATTGAAGAATCGCGCTCTCGCTCGGGACTTCCTTGCAACTTGCCACCGAATCGCGGCTCCCGCCTGCTACTTCCTCGCAATTGATTCAGATGCCGCTCTTCGACATTCAGGAATCGCGCTCCCGCTACATATTGCTTGGCGGTTTAAGCAAAATTTGCGCCTCAACGACCCGCCCGCTCGACCCGCCCGTCTGGGCCTGCCCGCCCAACCAGCCCGTTAGGGATTGCAGCCGCCGCTCGCTGCCCTTTGCCCGCCTTCGATGCCCCCCGTTGCCCGTGCACGTTCCGCGGTCGCTTTCGCTTGCTGCCCTTCGTGGCCCCGTTGCTGCCCTCAGTGGCCCCGTCGCTGCCCATTGTGGCCACGCATTATATGCCCTTCGTGGCCCCCGCTCGCAGTCGCCCGTCGCGGCCCCATACGCATGCCCTTCGTAGCCCCGCTGTCGCCCTTCGTGGCCCTCTCGCTGCCCTTCGTGGCCCCTTGCTGCCCTCAGTGGCCCCGCTGTCGCTTTTTGTGGCCCCATATACGAATTCCCTTCGTGGCCCCCGCTCGTTCGCGCCCGTCGTGGCCCCATCTGCATGCCCTTCGTGGCCCCGCTGTCGCCCTTCGTGGCCCCCTCTCTGCCCTTCGTGGCCCCTCTGCCCTCAGCGGCCCCGTCGCTGCCCTGTGTGGCCCCGGATTCATTGCCCTTCGGGGCCCCCGCTCGTTCGCGCCCGTCGTGGTCCCATACGCATGCGTTTCGTCGCCCCGCTGTCGCCATTCATGGCCCCCTCGCTGCCCTTCGTGGCCCACTTTCTGCGCTTAGTGGCCCCGCTGTCGCCCTTTGTGGCCCCATATATGTATGCCCTTCGTGGCCCCCGCTCGTTCGCGCCCGTCGTGGCCCCATATGCATGCCCTTCGTGGCCCCGCTGTCGCTCTTCGTGGCCCCCTCTCTGCCTTTCGTGGCACCGTTTCTGCCCTCAGCGGCTCCGCCGCTGCCGTCTGCGGCCCCCTATACGTATGCCCTTCGGGGCCCCCGCTCGTTCGCGCCCGTCGTGGCCCGCGCCAAAACGGTTTCCGCCTGATTTACTGAGACCTTGCTCTTGTCCACTCCATCCCAATCCATTCCACATCCCCGCGCCCCTCTCGACACGGTTGCAGTTCTCACTCCCTTTCCCGCACCGTTCTCCAAACATTCCGCTTATTTTCAAGGTTCCACGAAATTCGTTTCTGACACCAGTTCGCAGCTGTACGTCCCCCCGTGTGGGTATCCACGACATGTTCTGTCAAGGGGGTGGTACGTGGCGCTGTTGATGGCGCGACCCATGGCGAAACTTCTTGTTAGCCTGTGTTGGAGTGGATGGCGCAAGCCATGGCGCAACCTGAATCGCCACTCACAGAGCCAATCATCGTCCTCCCTCCTTCTTGCCCTTCCCCTCCCTCCCTCAGATCCACTCGTCCTCGCTATTTCCCGTTATCTGTTACCCTTCGCTTTCAAGGGTTTCGCCAGCCACACGTGACAGAGAACGAATATACCCCATCAGAATTGGGTACGATCGAAGACGAAGAGGGCGGGTATCCACGGTTTGGGATACGCACATTGACTGACGCGCGAGCAGATAAGAGCGAACCGTCTTACAGTGATTGTTGTTGTTGGTGTTGTCGTTGTTGTTGTTTGTTGTTGTCGCCCCCCCCCGCGACCCACCCCGCGACCCACCCCGCGACCCACCCCCCGACCCATCCCGCGACCCACCACGAGATCCACCCGCGACCCAACCCGCGACCCACCCGCGACCCACCCTCAAGGGAAGAAATACCACCCGGACCCGACAATTGACGTTTGCTCAACAGCCCTGGGCGTTGCGTAAACAGTCCTGCCCTGTTCGATTCATGTTTTGCGTGTTTTTATTGAACGGCTTCGCCTGTCGGGGTGGTTGTCATGAGGTGGATATTCTGCCCTCCACACAAAATCGGTGTTTGCGGCGGGCATACTGCATAATCTGTGAAATTTGGGCGCCTGCGGCGGCCTTTTCCGGAGTCTCGCAAACTGCCGACGTCCCCACCGCCCCCATCACTCTTGTCCGCATCTGCGCGGTGCTAAGTATTGTTGCTTGTCCGAGGTGCACGTTTTGGTTGTAGATTGAAAATATGTGCTCTTGGTTTACACCGGCGGTGCTAGATGTTGTTGGCCTTTGTTGTTGACGGTTTTTTGTTAGTTACATTCCAAATGGATGTGGACGGCGTTGCCTTGTCATGTTGTAAGTAATGTGTCTGGTGCGTTTGAACGTTTTGGGTTTCTGTTCGTCGTGTATTTGACGCGTGGCCGTGAGTTTGGTCTCGGTGGCCATGGAGTGCACGCTGGCCGGCGAATCGGGCTGCTGGGGATGCTCCAGACTGTTGGGGAGTGGCCGCTGTGGTATGCACGGTGGCGGGCGAGGCGGGATACTCCCCGCGCTCAGGAGTGTATTGGGCTGTGGCGGGCGCGGTGTGCTCGCTGGCGGGCGCGGCGAGATGCTCTGGGCTCGCCCCACTACTGGACCAGGGCGGCCGCGGTAACGAGCCCGTCCTGACGGGTGGTTGTAGGAGGTGCCGATGCGCTGGGGAGTTGGAATAGGCGATCAGATGTCTTTGCGCTCAGATTCAGGTTGAAAACAAGCAGTCCAGGATCCGCGAGCCCCCCCCCCTGGCGCTGGCAGCGCAGCGAGACGTTAGACAACGTCCGCGCGTGAGCCAATTGGTTGGCCACGTCAGTGCAGTGGATTCGCCATGTGTGCACGAAAACGCCTTGAGCGGCCAGCCGTGCCAGGAATCCGACATGCGTGCTCTTCGAAAGGCAACTAGAAGACCACGTCATAGAAACGCCATGTTCGTCTCGCTATGAGCCGAAAGGTTGGACGTGGCGGGACAGGATGAGGAGGAGGGGCTGGAGCAGGAGCAGGAGGAACACATTTGGGAGCAGGAACGCTGTCCGCAGTACATACATTGATGGCAGGGGCAGCATCAGCAGCGCTAACACCAAGACTGGTAGCGAAGGGCGCTCAAGTTGAAGGTGCTGGAGAAGCACGCGAAGCAGCAGCAGCAGCAGCAGCGACATCTGCATTGAAGGAGGATGGCAAGAGCCGAGACAAGCAGGAGGAGTTGAAGTAAGTGCTAGGAGACTCTCCAAGGCTATACTGTATTGGTCGGGCACATCCTTTGCCTCTTCAATTGGCAGATGCTTCACGTAGCGAGATAGAGTTCGACAAGGACTGGCCTTCTCTTTTTTGATGCCCAGCGACGCGCGTGTTACGAGCGTCATGTGGACGTGCGCCATCGATTTCGACCACGTCCACGACGAACGACGACGACAAGGACGAACACGGCGATGACGACCACGACGACGACTTCGTCCGGACCTCTCGGGATTCCTTCGGAGGCCCTTGAAGGCCGCCAGCAGTCTCTGCAGAGGCCTTCGGGTGTCCAGAGTAGTACCGCAACATCACCACACTATGCACAGCAGCGAGGCGGACCAGCGACATCGGCCTGCGAGGGGCAGCACCGCACGTGCGCACAGCAATGCTGCAGACGGTGGCAGCTCCACAGTGCGAGCGCCACAGAGTGTAGCACTGCCGCGTGGCGCTGCTAGCGCCACATGATGCCTGCGACCACCAGCAACGCGCATGTGATCACCGAAGCGCCCCGCGAGCCCAACAAAGGCCCAGGGGACATTGCCGCCGCATTACAGAGGGGGGCCCATGCCAAGAAACACCCTGCTTGCCTCCAGGGTGCCCTGGGTTCCTTGGGTTTTGCGATGGTTTTGCGATGGGCAGCGTGACGTCCCCACACCAAAAATCGATGGACGTACTGGGGTCTCAGGGTTGGGTCTCTCGTGGAAGGTTTCTTGTGGTCGGACCCCTACTGTACCGCGCATGGGGGGAGGAGGAGGAGGAGGAGGAGGAGGAGGAGGAGGGAGGAGGGGAGGAGGAGGAGGAGGAGGGAGGAGAGGAGGAGGAGGAGGAGGGGAGATGGGAGGAGGAGGAGGAGGAGGAGGAGGAGGAGGAGGAGGAGGATGAGGAGGAGGAGGAGGCGGAAGGAGGCGGAGGCGGAGGAGGAGAGAGGAGGAGAGGAGGGAGGAGGGGGAGGCGGAGGAGGAGGAGGGGGGAGGAGGGGGGAGGAGAGGAGGAGGAGGAGGGAGGAGGAGGAGGAGGAGAAGGAGAGGAGGAGGGGTAAGGAGGAGGGGGAGGGGAGGAGGAGGGGGAGGGAGGAGGAGGAGGAGGAGGAGGGAGGAGGAGGAGGAGGGGGAGGGGGGGAGAGAGGAGGAGGAGGAGGGAGGATGAGAGGAGGAGGAGGAGGAGGAGGAGGAGGAGGTCGGACCCCTACTGTATGCTCGTGGGCACCACGGTGCGCCGCCGCTCGCCGCAGCCTGGCCCGTGAGGGCCGCGGCGGCGGGGACGGCCACAGCACGAGAGGTGCGCGCGGCCACCCAGGAGCCGCCCGCGAGCGCCGCCGCGTGCCTGCGAGCGCAGGCGCGGCGCGCCCCCCCCCGCCATCTCCTCCCCCTCCTCCTCCTCCTCCTCCTCCTCCTCTTCCTCCTCCTCCTCCTCCTCCTCCTCCACAAGACGGCAAGCCTCCCGTGGTATCCTCAAGTCGGGCCTGTCCCTCTGCCTGCTGTGGGAATGTGCAAGCGTAGTCCAAGCCATAGCCTGGGGACGACGTTTCTGGTACTTTGGAGAATGGTTGGGACATTCCGACGTTTTTTTTTTTTTGTGTGTGTGTTTTCATATATATATATATATATAATATATTATATAATAATATATTATAAAAAAAAAAAACAAAAAAAAATAATAAAAAAAAAAAAAAAAAAAAAAAAAAAAAAAAAAAAAAAAAAAAAAAAAAAAAAAAAAAAAAAAAAAAAAAAAAAAAAAAAAAAAAAAAAAAAAAAAAAAAAAAAAAAAAAAAAAAACGCCCTCAAGTCCGCCTGTAGGGGGGGGCATGCCCGACCTAATGGTATCGTGACTGTGACGGGGGTGGGGGGAGGGGGTCATGGACGGCACACCCTCTGGGAATAGAAAGAAAGTTCTGGCGCGCTCTCTCAGGAATCCCGTGGTATCGTTGAGACGGGCCTGTCCTTCTAAAGGGGGATTATTCAAACATAATCCAAAAATAGCCTGGGGACGAGTTTTCCAGTATCTGGAGAATTGTTCGTGTATTTCTTCATTTTTCATGTTTCGCACCACATCCGCCTGTAGGGGGACACGCCGGACCTGACTGCAACGGGAGTGGGATGGGTGGGTAATGGACGGAACCCCGTTGGGAATAGAAAGCAAGTTCTGACGCGCTCTCTCAGGAGTCCCTGTTCCCTCTTCCCCCCTCTTCGTCATCTCTTGCCCTCCCCCATGTCTGGCTCACGATCTGGCTCCACCACGGAGCCTTCGCCCTGTCTCTGGCATTTGCGGATGGGCGCAGGTAGAAGTCCCGCTTCTCCTCGTCCTGTCGTCGCATAGTTTGCGGTTCCTGGGAGGTCAAGTTTAACAGCGGCACCTGCGACGCTGGTATATCGTACATCCTCAGTCGGAAACCGTTGCTCATCTGACTGATCTCGCTCCATTTTGGCTTATCCTGTCAAATCCGACTCGATGCTGGCTTAATATGACGAAAATGGCAGTTTAATCGGGCCCCTAGCCCTGAATCATCGTTTCCACGCAGACCTCCCAGGAGTTGGCTCCTAATCCTCGCCCTGGCGTCTCCCGCGCTCCTCTCTCGTGGCTCCGGCACCGCGGCCCCCCACGGCAGTTCGCCTTCCCCGTTGTTCCCAGGTGTGAGCGCGGGGGTCGCTATTGTCACTCGTAGAGCGCAGGCGTGTTACACGGAGGCTGCATAGTGGGCTTGTGAACTCTGCCCCAGTCCTCCGCCTCCCTCCCCGCCAGTACGCGGGCCTGCGCTGGAGCGATCGATGCCTGCGCGACACGGGCGTGTGCCCGGGCCGTTCGCGCGGAGAGCTTGCCCGCGCGACGAGGGGAACCGCCCCAGTCCTGGTGCCGCTGCAGCGGTTGCTGCATCTGGTCGGACAGCAGAATATCCAAACCGCGCTGCAATTTGAGGCCTCTTAGACTGTCAACAACTCGCCGCAGGCTGATGGTTCTCAGAATCGTTGCCCATCTCCTCCGCCACCGCCGCGTAGAGAGCAGCGCAGTGCGCCGGGAGCGCGAATTTCATGTATTTGTACGTGTCCACGGCCCCGCAGGAATTCAGACAACGCGATCCGGGGAAAGTATCCGGGTGGTTTTCGGCTCGTGATATCCGGAACCTGGGAAATGAGTGAAGCCGAGTGCTGTGGGGAGGCGATTGTTTCTGAAGCTCATCGGCCTCCCGGTGGTCTTCCTCATCCTGCGATAAATCCTTCTAAACAGCTTCCCAAAACAATATTTCCTTAGGCATGCTGGACATCCGAGAATACAGCGAGCGCGTTTGGGTGTGGAATGACTGATTTTTGCTTGGATTGCCGTGTCATCATGCAGGGTTTTCTTGCCAGCGATCATCAAACGGGAATGTTTTTCTCCACGTGGTGATTGGATTTCTGATCCACTGTACTGCCTTTTGGGTTTCAAAATCTGGTTGCCTTGGTAATTTTCGTCGAGGTCCACGCTGCGCCTGGGACTCTTGGTTGATTTCGCATGCTGCCTCCGCCCTGCTCGCTAAAGAGTACGGGAGGGGGAAGGAAGGGCGGACTCGGAGGGGAGGGGAGGAGGGAAGAACGGGCGAGGGGAAGGGAAAGGGCGACGAGGGAAATACAGGACAATGGCGGAAAGAGAAAATGGAAGGGTGATGCACCGAAAATGAGCAGCAGGCGAAGTCCGAGACCTGGAAAACAGCCAAACTAGAATCGCGTGTTCCCGCTGGCGCGAGGGCGGCTGCGCTCAATGCGGGTGCGCAGTGCACGTAAAACGGATTTGCGCAAAGATACTGAGGGGAGAAGGAAGGGATACAGCAGGGGGGGAGGGACGGGGAGACATGCCCCATGGTGGCTATTTCACCGCAGTGAGCGACGTCGCACAGTGTGAGGGGCTCACCGAAATGAGTAGTATATATACAGGGGGAGACATAGAGACAGGAACACAGAGAGAACGAGAGAGAGAGAGAGAGATAATCACGAAAAAGGGATACCGAGGCAAAGAGAGAGAGAGAGAGGGAGAAGGACCCATATGCATTTGCGTATACATATCTAGTAATGCATATGAATACAGATCACACGAAGGAACACACTGCGCATTTTTTTCAGAGCGAGTGGCAGCCACACGGCAATGCGATAGCATGGCCCCCAATCCAGGGGATGGCCGGGGATGGCCAGGGGACTGCCCAGGCAGCGCAGACAAAAAGAGTCAGGCAGGGATAACCAGAGGGAAAGATCGAGAGAGAGAGAGAGAGCGAGACACGTACATCATGCCGCATACAGATGTGCGTCCATGGGGGGAGAGAGAGAGAGAGAGAGAGATAACAACAACAACAAGCGAGAGATAACTACACAAAAGGAAACAATACAGATATATCGCATAAACATACTGAGATATATACGGTCAGACATACAGATACATAGATACATATCATCAGGCACACATACATAGAGAGAGAGAGAGAGAGAGAAACTATATAATGAGCGAGGCATCGAGAAAGTGCGATCGAGGGAGAGAGAGAGAGAGAGAGAGAGAGAGATAGAAATAAAGACAAGCCAACAAAACAAAACGAGAAAGAGAGAGAGAGAGAGAGAGAGAGAGAGAGAGAGAGAGAGAGAGAGAGAGAGAGAGAGAAAGAAAACGGGAGAGGGAAACATGAGATGCGTCCCCGCAAGCTTCTGCTGCGGCCGCAATCTCGTGTAAGAAGTCGTGCTGGTTCCTCCTGCTGGCGCCCCCTCCCTCTGCCGTCATCTCCTTCTCCTTCCTTTCTGATCCCCCATGCCACATGGGGTGCTCCACCCGGGGTGAGGGGTGCTCTTTCATTTTATTTCGGCGGGGCCCCGCCTCGGTCCCTCACTTTTTGACTCGCACGTCGGCACGTGTAACGGGGCGTCGGCTGGTACTGACCGTCGGCCCCCTCGGGTCGGGGGACCGTCAGCTCTCCGGGGGTCGGCTGGGACTGGGCGCGGGACCGTCGGCTCTCGGGAGGTCGGCTGGGACTGCGCGTGAGACAGTCGGCCCCCTTGGGGGTCGGCTGGGACGGCGCGGGGCCGTCGGCCCCCAGTGGGTCGACTGGGGCTGCGCGGGACTGTCGACTCCCAGAGGGTCAGTCAGTCTCCTCCTCCTCCTCCTCCTCCTCCTCCTCTTCCTCCTCCTCCTCCTCCTCCTTCTCCTCTTCCTCCTCTTTCTCCTCTTCCTCCTCCTCCTCCTGCTCCCTTTCCCTCCTGCTCTTGCTTGCGCTGCTCTCCCCTGCTGCTTGCGCCCCACCTGCTCCGGCCATTCTGCTCCCTGCTCGCGGCCGCCCTGCGGCGCCCGCTGGGCGCCAGCGCCGCGGAGCCATGGAGGCCGAGGTTTTCATGGCCTTGGCTCCGTCGGCTGGGCGGCTGGACGAGGCGGCGCTCAAGCGGGTGAACGCGGCGCCGCCCGCCCGCGCCGCTCCCCAGGAGGAGGATGCCCTGCCCGAGGATGGGGGCATGATGGGGGACGTGACGAGGAGGAGAGTGGCGGGACGAGGACAAGAGGAGCCATGAGGAGGTCCGCAGGAGGGCGACGAAGCACGCGAGGACAGCGGCAATGGCAATAGCAGCAATATTGGCAATAGCAAGCACGCGGAGGAATTGGGGGGAAGGATATGTGGTCCGCAGCCATTTTGGCTCAGTTTTGCAATTCGATTGCACCCTCAGCACAATGGGGCTGAGCTGCGGACGCAGGGCTGCGCCGCCGCCACCGCCACCGCCGCCGCGGCCGCAGGAGCCGCCGGCGGGGCCGCTTGCGCAGCCGGCGGCGCCGCCGAGGAGGCCGACCGCGGAGGACTGGCGGCGGGTCGCGCGCGGGCTGATGCGGCTTGCGCGGCGCCGCCGCCTGTGGGGCCTCTTGGGGGCGTGGCTCCGGGAGATCAAGGCTCCTCCTCATCCTCACGATCCTTCCTCCTTTCTCCGTCTCTCCTCCTCCACCTCCTCCTCCTCCCCCTACTCCTCCTCCTCCTGCCTCATCCTCCTCCTCCTCCTCATCATCATCATCATCATCTTCATCATCATCATCATCATCATCATCTTTCTCGTCCATCCCCTCCGCCCCGCTGCTCCCTCCGCCTTCTCATCGATCCATTGCCCCATTACCTCCATCGCCAACTCCACGCCCTATCCTTTTTCACCGCCTTCTCCATCACTACCCTCGCTCAGTTATCTTATCTTCGTCCGAAGCTCCATTCGTATCACCTCCTCAGTCTCCTCAGTGAGTTTCTTTCTCCTTGCCCCCCTTGCCATCCTCGAACCCTCCTCAATTGACTCCTCAATTCCTCCTCCTCCCCCTCCCCCTCCTCCCCCTCCCCCCCCTCCTCTTCCTTCTCCTCCTCCTCCTCCTCCCTCCCTCCTCCTCCTCCTCCTTCTCCTCCTCCTCCTCCTCCTCCACCTCCACCTCCTCCTCCTCCTCCTCCTCCCCCTCCTCCTCCTCCTCGTCGAAGGATCGTGGTGGAACTGCTCTTTGAGCGGCGGCGCCGTCGAGAGAGGCGTTCGCGTCGATCGCTGGGCGCCGCGCCGCGCTGCCGCGTGGGCAACCATAGGCTGCAGTCAGGCCCCCGCCCTGTGACGACGTGGAGAAGATCTGGCACCGCCCTCCTCATCGAGCTCCGCGTGGCACCATCGCCTCACCCAGCGCAGTAATTTGTTGTAAAAGGAGATTGGGCCTGGGGCGAGGGGGGGGTGAGCCGTGACGTGGGTGATGATGTGGAGGGCCCTGATGACGATCACGTGGGCCCTCACTTCTACGACTTCCTCCCTCGGCGTTCCCACCTCTTGCTGCAAGCTTGCCCGCCAACTCCTCCACTTCATATTCCGGCCTCATGCCCCCCTACCCCCTGTTTTCGTTGCGTGTTTGCACCACTCCTGCCCCCTTATCTTACGTGGCTCTTTCTCCTCCTACTCCTCCTCCACCCTGCTCCTTCTCCCCCCCCTTCCTTCCTTCTTCCTCCTCGGTTACCTCTGCAAATCCACTGTCTGTCTCCTGTCTCTCCCATCCCGTGCCCCGCCCAGCGTGGCCCCGCGCGCGGCCCGCGCCCAGGCGCTGCGCGGTCCCGCAGGCCCGCCGGCAGCCCGCCCCCGCGCTCTGGCCGGGGCCCTTTCTCCGGAGGAAGAGGATGGCGAGAAGGGTCAGAGAGAGGGGGAGAGAGGGGCACGTCATCGACACACACACGCACACATATCTATATATACATATACATATATACATACATATACATGTGTATATAAATTTATACGAGAGGGAAGAGAGCAGAGAGGATACATGTACAGACATAAACATATCAAGGTAGATAGGAGTAGATATCGAGAGAGAGAGAGAGAGAGAGTGCGGTTCCAAGCACGATTTAGTCGACCCCGCGGTGTCCAATCCAGGCGAGGGCGCCCTGCAGTTCGAGTCGCGGCGCGGGTGGGTCGCGGATGGTTTGCTGCGCCGATGGTTCGCGGGTGGGTCGCCGGTGGGTTGCGGTGCGGGTGAGCCGTTCGGTCCCCTCACTGACCGATGTTGGTGACCTCTTGGATCCGTCTTGGGGCTCTCTCGGGACCGTGTCCTCTTGTGCCCCTCCGAGGGCCCTGTGACGGGTCCAACGCGGAGGGCTCTAAGATGAATTCGAAAGGGATCCAATATTGGTCAAAGGCTTCGCGCGACCGCTCTCGGGGCCATCTTGGGGCCCTCATGGAGCCGTCTCGAGGCCCTTTGGGGCCATTCCGAAGGCTTCAAACGGCTCCACCATGGATCGACGATGATTCCAATCTGGTCCCGAGAGCGGTCACGCGAAGCCTCTCTCGCGTGACTGATCTTGGGTGCCTCTCAGGCACCTCGCGGGGCCGTCTGGGGGCGCTGCTGAAGCCGCCTTGCATTCCGACCGAGAACTGAAGGGACCGAACGACTCACCTCAGCCACCTCCTCCCTCCTCCCTCTGAGGCGCGCGCGTCGCCTCTCTCCCGCCTCCCTCCTCCCTTCTGGGCTTTCCCAGAAGCCAAATGCTTCCCGGCTCCTCCAAGACGGGCGGGTGGCGGGGCCGACTGGTCGCGGGCGGGTCGCGAGGCGGTTGGGTCGCAAGTGGGTCGGTCGTAAGCGCCGCGCCCGCCCGCCTGCGCCATTACTCTTATCAGGCATTGCGGGGCGCCACGGAGAAAGAGGGAGAGATATATCGACATATATAGAGAGAGAGAGAAACAAATGAGAGAGGGATACATACGTAACAACAACAGCAACATCAATAACAACAACAACAACAATCATAACAACAACACCAACAACAATGACAACAACAAAATGCATGGGCCCCTGGCCCGTGTTCAGGGCCCTGCCGAGGGCAAAAGGGAGCCCAAACCAGATAGATGAGTGATGTGCTTTCTGGGGGGCCCTTTTGGACCAGCTCTGAAACTCTGAAGGGCGAAAAGTCACGAAGGCAAGCGCTTGGGGCTGCGAGGGCAAGGGTTTGAGCGGACAGGAATCGTTTTTCGTTTTTGTTTCCCCCCGAGTGTGTCTGGTCTGCAGTATCAAAAAACGGTTGAAGCTCTGACGGGCCCTATCGCGGCCCTCTCGGTGCCCTCCTGGGCACTCTTTGAAGCCTCTTGGGCCTTCTTTGTGTTTGTGCAAGATGTATCGCGTATTCATTTTGTGCGCGGTCCTCCTGCGGTCCACTTGGAGCCCTCCTGGGCCCCGCTCGGAGCTCTGACAGGTCCTCTCGGGGCTCTCTCGGGCCTTCTCGGAGGCCTCTTGGGGCTTCTCTTGGGGTCTCCGATGAGCTCGGAAAGGGGGCCCAGGAGGGGCCGAAGCCAGATGGATCAGATATCCATGTGTTTGTTGGTCCTCTTGGAGCCTTCTTGGATGCCTCTTGGGGTTCTGAAGGGCCCCCTCGGGGCCCTGTCTGTTTTTTTTTTTTTTTTTTGTGTGCCTCTCGGGGCTTTCCGAGGAGGTCCGGGGAACTTAGAGGGGGAGAGGGTTCACAAAATACCGAAACCATCTCGATCCGTGATCTATCTGGCGCGTGGTCCTCTTGGGGCCCCTCGACAGACAGGGGGCGAGAGAGAGAGAGAGAGAGAGAGAGAGAGAGAGAGAGAGAGAGAGAGAGAGAGAGAGAGAGAGAGAGAGAGAGAGAGAACAAATAAAACAAAAACAATAGATGAGAGAGCGAGAGAGGAGAGAGGAGAGAGAGAGAGAGAGAGATAGAGAAGAGAGAAAGAGAGAGAGAGAGAGAGAGAGAGAGAGAGAGAGAGAGAGAGGAGAGAGAGAGAGAGAGAGAGAGAGAGAGAGAAAAGAGCGAGAGAGAAGAGAGAGAAGAGAGAGAGAGAGAGAGAGAGAGAGAGAGAGAGAGAGAGAGAGGGAGAGAGAGAGAGAGAGAACACAGAGAGAGGGGGGAGAGAGAGAGAGAGAGAGAGAGAGAGAGAGAGAGAGAGAGAGAGAGAGAGAGAGAGAGAGAGAGAGAGAGAGAGAGAGAAAGAGATAGAGAGAGAGATGGCTCAGAGATCAGATGGCGAGCGCCGACCGACCACGACTGGCCCCACCATCTTTCTGACCCAATAGTGTCCCACCTCGCGTATCATCCTTCTCTTCTCGCCTTCGCTCGACCTCGTCCCCGTCGGTCGCTCGGCGGGCTCCCATGCCGCCCCCGTCACCCAGGCGAACGATTATTCATTTGGCGCCCTCTCCCTGCCCAGACCGTCCTCCCACTCCACCACTTCCTGCATCGGGCATCTTCTGGTTTCCTCTTCTCTTGTTTTCCTTCTGCACCCCCTTGCTTCCGCCCGCGGCGCCCCGCCCCGCGGCCGCCGCGCTAGGTCACTGGAAGAAGTTCGTCTTGACGTTGGCGAGCGAAGGCCGGACCCCTTCCCTCGAGGATGCGCCGCGCTTCGTTCGCTTCCTGGGCCACGAGCTCCGGGGGTGGGATGATATGCGAGGTCGACTCCAATCCCTCGCACCGGTGGTAGTCGTGCCCGACTCGAGCGACGACGAGGGACGGGGCGGCGAGCGGGCAGGAGAGCAGATCGTCCCTTCATCGAGCCACTCTGGCCAGATAGTGCCAGCAGCTGAAGCGACAGACGCCAGAGACGCCCAAATCCGAAAGCTGCGCGAAACCATTGCAAAGCAGAGGCCGGGGATCCGCAACGCATGGGGCCTGCGTTCTTGGGCTGCCCGGGGGTCTAAACTTTCGCGACTGCGCCCCTGGATGGGCCGCTCTCGCGATGGCGCTTTCGGGCGACCCGGGTGGCCAAGATCGCAGCCCCTTTCGTTGCGGCTGCCCGGGGGGGACGACGATCCGCAACCTCCAACAGAAGCTCAGGCGTCGACAGCTACCGCGAAGCATAAGGAGTTGGGGGCAGTCGAAGGGAGTGGGCAGCTGGTAGGAGAAAGGAAAAAGGGGGCACGGGTAGAGCAGGAGGAAGGGAAGGGCGCAGTAGCGATGGGGGTCCGAATCCTCTTACCCTCCCCCCCTCCTCTTCTTCCGCCTCATCTTACTCGTCTGGGGCGCCTGGATCGGATCCGACGGTCCTTAGACCGCCGTTTGGTTTTTCGTCATGAGGGGCTCTTGGACATTGGGGGCCCAACGGCCCCCATCGCCGCGCCCTCCTGGGCTCTCGGAACCTCGAATGGGTCGCCCGATATCTGGGGGAGAGCTTTCAGATATATCCTAATAGTACATTATCATTGCCCCTCACCCGCGCCCTTCCCCTCCCCGGGCCCCTCCCCCTTCCTCAGCGCCATCCGTGTCCAGGGAGTCCAGGGCCCCACG
This sequence comes from Prorocentrum cordatum, assembly GCA_963575745.1. Lineage (NCBI taxonomy): Eukaryota > Dinophyceae > Prorocentrales > Prorocentraceae > Prorocentrum > Prorocentrum cordatum. The sequence continues at coordinate 283,847 of CAUYUJ010015802.1, read as the reverse complement.
CCCCTCGCACCCCCGATGCTTCGCTGGTAGCCGGGTAGGGCGCGTCAGTTGCAGCTGCAGGGGGCGACGGGTGCAAGTGTTGCATCGACTCCTGCTCCTGCTAGTTGTATGGATATAAGACGGAAGGCAGGCAACGTACGGCTGACTGATTCAAGTAAGGTTTCCCTGGCCCTGCGCCGAAACTACTCTAATGTTGCTGCGTCAGACCTTGGGAAAGTGCTTCTGGATGATGTGTCTGGGCAAACAGTATGCCGCGCAGAAATTCTCACAGGAACGATGCTATGTGCGTCGGCCAGGTTTGGTTTCTATCAGACGGCGTTGCAGCAGTTGAGATCCCCGGCGAGCCCTGGTCTGATGGTGCATTCAATTTTGTCAGATGCCACGAACAGCTCAGTTTTCAAAGGTCAGAAATTGCAGGCTACTATTATTGAGAGCATGTATGTGGCCGGCACCGTGAGTCTCCCGTGCACGTCCCTGAGAGACGACCTCGTGGCGTTATCCAAGGAGTGCCGCCACATCAAGAGGGTCGCAGATATTCTGGCTGTTACGGACCCGAGTGCTAAAGGCTTATGGACCTTGCTGCACAAGCAAATGGCTAGCGTCGGGTGCCCCACATGGTCGGAAACAGTTTCAGCCGGGCCCCGGGCAATCAAATGGGCTAAGCAGGGCGAGGTAGGTAGGAGGAACGAGGCTGGAGGAGAAGGAGAAAGGCGGGGGCAGCAGAGTAGCTGAGTAAGGCTGAGTAAGGCATGGTATCCAGGAGGAGGGAAGGGGGGCCAGGCCCGTTCGCTGCTGCTTCTTTCCTGAAGCACACCCCGCAGCCCCCGCTGGGAAGCGCCCCAGGGCGCGGGCGAGGCGAGGAGCCCGGAAGAGCATGACGAAGGAGAAGGAGGGAGGATAACAATGTTATCCTCCCTCTGCCGTGTTATCCGATAACACGGCAGAGCCTTCCGCCAGCTCATCCGCCCTCCCTATCCTCATCATCTTTACCATCCCCCTTGCCCTCCATATCTGTCCTTTCCCCCTCCTCTGCGCCGCCCCCTCAGTCACTCACTCGGGCAAATTACATGATCATGATCATGGTCTTCGATCTCGGCCGATTCCTCGCCCGCGCTCTCTTCTGATCATTCGCGTCTCCTTGCTGGCCCAATGTAATGCCATCCTCCTCCTCCTCCTCCTCCTCCTGCCCATCCTGCCCATCCTCTCTGCCAGCTGGCATTCGGCTCCTCGCTCTGCCTCCCGGCCTCCGCCTATCTTCGGCCATCCTTCTCCTTCCTCTCCTCCCCCGCCCCCCTCTCTTCCTTCGCCAAACGCCCAAACCAGACCCTCCACCTCCAAGCGCCCAAGCGCTCCTCAGCACTCGGCCCGCGCTCCCAGGTCAGAGAGTGAGACAGGCACGCTCACGACCTACATCTATACGGCGGACCAAGGCCCCGATCAGATTGGCCTCAAGAAGATCGTTCGCTGCGCTGTCGGGGGAAGCGTCCGCTGCTGCTCTCTCCACGTCGACTGCTTGCAACATAACAATCATAGGATGGTGAAGGGAGGCTTAACGTTGGAGGAGATGGTCCTCCACGATTTGGGCGTGGAGTGGAAATACTACAGTTCCCTTTGTAAGTTGACCCACGCGTGGCGTGACGTCCACGGCAGCATCTTCCAAACGTGGTCACGTTTGCATGGGCCCTTGAGTGCCGTGAGCCTTGTGAGGTGCTTGCCCCGGAGGCCGATCTCAGAGAGATGGGGGACCATCGACGGTTGCGAATCATACATGTTGAACGCCGGCCGCTTCCGAGTGGCAACCGTGGCGCCCTCAGTGTTGACCAGCCTCGCCAAGAAAACGAACGCAGCTAAACCAAATCCCAAGAAGAAGCGCCCCGTCCCCATCGAAGACGATAAACCAGACGGACCTGGACCCCTTGACGAAATAGCGATCGAGGAGACTAGGAGGTATCGGGACATGATGGGCCGCTGGCGCCGAGATGTTTGCCTTGTCATCGAGGATCCCATATTCTGGATCACCCTCAGATTCTCGCACCGGGCCCGCAGTCCTCTCACGGGCTTCTTAGCATATAATCAAAAGGTCAGGGGGAATGATGAGTTATGGGCGGAAGGTCCGGCGATAGTACAACTCGTGACGGGCAAAGCCCGAAATTTTATGGGAGAATTTGATAAGATGCTGGGAGATCCCTGGTGGAAAAGTAATAGATGAATACAGGGAAGAGTTGACTGCGGACCAGCGCATAGGCATGAATCTACTCGCCTCTTCATTGGTACTCTTTTACGCAGCTGCATTCGATCGGCGCATTGTCCGACCGATTGGGAAGCTCCTGGGTGGTCCGAGAACTGTCTCTCTGTCTCTCTACTTCGTTGGGGGCGGGCGACGGAAGGCATGGGCAGAGGGGCAGGGCCGGGGCAGGGCTGGCGAAGCCGGGCGGAGAAATCGGGGGAAGGACCTAAGGAGTCGGAGGTGGGCAGGGGGCCTCGCGCCCTCGCTGTCGGAGACGACGTCGCCCTCGTTGCTCTCGTCGACTCCTGCCCTGGCCCTCCCTTGTGGCCAGCACTCCGTTGCTTGCCGCGGGCGCGCGTTGGGCGAGTCCCGGAGCGCCCCGAGGACGAAGCGAGGGGCATGAGGATAATGAGAAGGAGAAGAGGAAGGAAGGATGTGGAGAAGGAGATGGAGGAGGACAAGAAAGAGGAGGAGGAGGAGGAGGAGGAGGAAGGAGGAGGAGGTGGAAGATAATGAGGAGTCCTCTAATGAGGAGTGTCACGGGAGTCCGAGGAGCGGAGGCCCCTGGAGGGCAGCCCGCGCGAGGACTGCGAGAGGTGCGCGGGGATGTGGCAGGGCGGGGCTGAGATGTAAGGAAGACGACCTGAGAGTGAGGTCGCCTCAACGGCTGCACCCCCGCCTCTCCCCGCGCGCCCCAGGTTCCCGTTGAAATTATTCTGGCTGGCATTTGAGAGGCACAACGTCTACTGCAGCGAGCGCCAAGGCGCGCGCCCTCTTGCCGCGGTGCGCTTCACGTCTGCGAGGCCCCGAGTGAGCAGTCGGCACGGCGGCCCCTGCGGGCCGTGGGCTGGCAACTGCTACTGAGCATCTTCGGTTGAGATGCTCTCGAGGCTCTCCAGGGGGCCTCCAGGGGTCTGGGTCGCCCCCTAGGGCCCCAGGGTTTTTTTCTGCCCATCAGATCGGGCCTCTCCCAGGCTCTCTCAGGGTCTCAGGGCTCGCGTGGGATTCTTTGGGGCGAATGCAGGCCCGATCGGCCCTCGCGCGCAGCGGGCGCAATCAAAGGCCCCGGGGGCCGAGCTAGACACAACGCGTCGGCCCGGGTCGGGCTCGGGTGGGGTGCTCGCCCTTCTAGACATCAGCAGACATCTACTTGTGCTTGATGCGTAAACGCAGTTCCCCCCCTCCGTCTCTCGTCATAGTTGTCGCCACCGCTTGCGCACCAATCCCAGGAGTTGCGTATGAGATATTACATGCGGACGGGCTAGATGATGTGACTAATACTATCCAGCTGCCTCTGGCAATTCCTCCAACGTGCCAGCGCATCACCTTGGGACTCTGGGTGGCAGCTGACCTCAAGGGGGGTTTGGTTGCCCGGGGACCTCCATGAGTACGCGTGCAAGTAGGCGCGACGTTCGAGGCGGGTGGGCCCCGTAAGACCACGTGACATAAGTCCTGCCATACAGCACTTGGTATTTATCCAGCCTTGACGTGTCAGGAGGCACGGTGGCGGATCAAAGCTTGTTTCAATGATGACCTTAAGATAGCAGCTACTGACGGTACGTGCCCATGTAGACTTTGGATTGTTATAGTTATGTGGCGACGTATGATAAAGGGTGATCAACAAGCTGCGGAAACGGTCAACAAGCTGATTACCATCCAATCAAACCGTGCACCTAATATAAGTGTCGACCTAATGAGCTCTAGAGTACAGATAAAAGGACTACTCGATAGATCTCGAGCATCACTCAATAAGAAATGGAGAGACTGTAAAGCAGAGGCACACGCTATCATGAATACTTGTATGGCCCACGTGAAGGATGCCAAGGCCCTTACCGACGTGCTCAGGTTTGCTACGCCAACCCATCACCACCCATTGCCCGTCTCTGACATTGATCCTAGTCTTGCTGACCTACCTCCATTGCCGCCGGCGTTGCCGCCCAAGCCCCCGATGGGGGGCGCCGCAGGGGCCTCGGGGCCCGCGCTCGCGGAGCCAGCTGCGCCAGTGCCGATTGGAGACGCCCCCGCGGCAGGCGATGTTCGGGCAGATGCCCCCGCCGCTGCCCCGCCACGCGCTGGCCCCCCTGCCCCGCCTGGCCCAGCACTCTCGTGGGAGGACGTGGAACGAGCGAGCAAGTACAACTCCCAGTGGCATGCGCTGACGAAAAAGCACAGGGGGGTCACGAATATGTTGGAGATGCAGCCGATGGCAGACGATACGACAGTCGGCAGTCCAGCGTATTTTGTGTGCTGCGAGAAGTTCAGATCCCATGGCCACTTTGCCAGGTGCTACTACGATGGCGCGACTGGATCAGTTGTTGTGCATCGTCCTTTGGCAGATGCGTTTCGCTCTTCCGTCGAAGTCTTCGCGTCTGAGCATCACAGCACGAACGCCATGCACGCTAGGCAGGACGTCGACTCCATCCCGCTGGCCGCGCTGATCAAGAAGGGGGTCAAGGTGAACCAGAGCGTCCGCATATCACACAAGAAACTGACTTGGGGCAAAGTTGGGCATGCAGAGGCTGCTTCGGAATCCACGCATTTGTTCACAGTGACGAAGCAGTCAGACGATAAGAAGCGCAAGGCTACGCAACCACCCGGGGCCCATGCAGCCGGGGCGGGCCCGTCGTCGGCCCCGGCTCGGGCGGCTGCGACGGCGGCCGCAGTCGAGCTGACGAGGGCGGCCAACGGAGAGGACGAGGATGGCGAGGGCGGCGAGGGCGACGCATGCGACACCGACGGCGTGTTCGAGGCTGAGCTGACCAAGGTGATCGACAGGATCGAGAAGCAGGAGGAGAAGGCAGTCACTGCCGCTGCCAAGGCGGGGAAGATCTCCGACAAGGCCTTGCAGGAGGCAGCTGCGATGGTCGTCGGTCCGGCAGGTGGTGAATCATTCCCGGAGTTGCTGATAGAGGCCGCGTGCAATAGCAGTGCTGTTTACGGCGTCGTGGAGGGCGGGGATTACCTTGATTTGTTGCAGAAGGAGTCGCGTCACCAAGTGTCGGCGGGGATCGACTTCCTGTCTCGCGTGCCTGGCCGTGCAGCTCAAGACGTCGTGCCCGGCGCGAACGGCGAGTTCTCTCTGATCACCTTCCAGGGCCGGGCTCGCGTTGCTTCGTGGACCAGCATGAAGGCCAACAAGGCGCGCTTGGTTCGGCAAGACCTCGAGGGGAAGCTGAAGACGATAGTGCCCATGCATGATCCAGAGGTGACGTTGGGCCCCGGCTCGGTCGTGATCCACCCGTCCATTGGCTTGTCGGAGCGGCGCATCAGGGGGCCGCAGCGTGAAAGATTGGAGATTCCGAAAATCAGGAAGACGGAAATTGAGAATCCCCGCCAGACTTTACCAGATGACATCAACAATTTGATGGGCAGGTGGCAGATTGCGTTGCGTGAGCCAGAGACGATGTCAACCCTTGTGTGCATACGCTGTTTGAGTGAAGATGGTACTTCGAAGCCCGCCAATGTTGCGTGCCCGGTGTGCCGCTTCAGCTGGCACGACTCATGCATGGAGTCTTGCAGTGCAGACGATATCGTACATCGTCTACCCGACCTTATAGTACCGCAGAACTTTGAGCTTCATGGGATATTGTCGCGGTCCCGCGGCAGCGGCCTGCTTTCCTTTTCTTATTTGTGTTGTTGACTTGCTTCGCATGCGTACTGTTGATTTGCGGCGCCAGCCGTCCCCCTGTGGATCGCAACCTTGCAGCGTTCATTTCTTCAGTCACATCCCACCCCAATGCATGCGTCTCTCCCTCTCCGCGCCACTTCCCCACAACAGCTGCAGCTCGCGCGACTCTCTCGGGCGACATCTTGGGGGGCTCTCGGATCGGGGCCCCCTGATAGAGCCCGCTTGGACTGACGGGCGCCCCCAGAGAATACCTCTTGGAGCTCTCTTGCGGCCCCGTGCGGGACAGCGACAGCCCCGCATAGTGTGCGACGACCTGTGTGTAGATTCGAGCTCTTACTGGGCCCCCGCACCACCTCCCCCGGGCGCCCCCTGGGGCCCTCTCGACGCTCTCTCTGGGGGCCAAGGTGAGGAAGAGCGATGACAGGATATGCATTGGGGATCATGGAGTGGGGGAGGAGGAGGAGGAGGAGGAGGAGGAGGAGGAGGAGGAGGAGGAGGAGGCAGAGGAGAAGAACGATGAGGAGGATGAGGATAAGGATGAGGGCGAAGATGAGGACGCGGAGGAGGAGGAGGAGGACAAAGGATGAGGAGGAGAGGAGGGGGGGTAGGAGGAGGAGGAAGAGGAAGAGGAGGAGGAGGGAGTGGCGGTAGAGCTCATCTGCTGCTAAAGTCGGATTGTCGCTAGGTGCAATGTGGGGCCACCCCGTCTTGACGGCCTCGGCGGCCACGTCTCAAGACGAGACAACTCTCGCACGATGCGGATCACTCGCAGGGGGTGATTCGCATCGTGGCACTCCCGTGCCCCGTTTAGAGGCACCATCCGGAACTGTCTGAACACTTCACGTCGCTGATCAACCGCTCCTCCTCTCCTACCCCCTGTGCCCGGTGCCCCGCTCCGCGCCTGCAGGTCTCTGTGTTCGCGGTGTCGGGCTGCTCTGGCGAGATGATCCACCTCCTGGGAGCGCGCGCCCGGCTGCCAGGGGGGCCAGGGTGATGGTGAGTGTGAGGTCGAGAACAATGAGGATGAGGATGAGGATGGGGACGAGGGATGAGGACCACGAGGATGATGCGGATGATGATGATGATGATGATGACGATGATGATGATGATGAGGATGGTGGTGATGCAGATGCTGATGATGATGCTGATGATGATACTGATGATGGTGATGTTGGTGCTGATGATTAGACTGTTGATTGTGGCGCTTGTGACTCTGATGGTGGTGATGATGGCAAGGGCGATGCTGATAGTGATGATGGCGATGATGATGTCGATTTCAAAGCAAATCAGCGCCGCTGCTCAGAGCAGCACCCGCTCCACGCCAGGACATCAGCAGTGGGGCAGCGGAGCTGATGGCCGGCGACCACGACGCCGTCCGGGCCACATCGTGCGCCCCGCCCGCTGCCGCCGCCCCGGCGAGTCGAACTTAAGATGGACAAGGGGCCTCAATGTTGCCTCAAGATGATCTCTGGGCCGTCTTGGGCCTTCTGAAGCAGTCGAGCGGCCCTCGCAGGCCGTCGCGGGTGCGTTCGGGCGAGCGGGTCTCGGGCATGTCTTGGAGTCTTGGAGGCATATCGGGCCATCGCGGGCGTCTCTTGGTCTCTTGGGCCGTCTTGGAAGTCCCGTGGGCCTCTGGGGATCTTGGGCAGTCTCGAAGTGATGCAGGGCTAATCTTAAACCCTTAGACCTTAGACCCGTAGACAGTCTTGGCCAATCTTGGAGCTGGCTGGGATCATCTCAGCTGGTCAGCTGGAAAGCTGTTCGGAAGGACTTGTGGGCTCACCACAGAAGGGGCGCGGACGCATGGAGGAGGAGGAGGAGAAGGACGAGGAGGAGGAGGCGGATGGAGGAGGAGGGGGAGGAGGATGAGGAGGAGGAGGAGGAGGAGGAGAGGAGGAGGAGGAGGAGGAGGAGGAGGGGGAGGAGAGCGCCGTCCAAACTAGGCCACTTTGGTAGGGATCACTGCTCGGCCAGTGGAGCTCCCTTGTGGCAGTCTTGGAGCTCCCTTGGAGCCCTCTTGGGGTTCTCTTGGGGGCTTCCTGGGGCTCTCTTTGGTGCCCAGTGTGACAAGAAGATAACGCCGATGATGATGGTCACGAGAATGAGTCACTATGGCGACGATGATGCTGCTAATGATGAGGATCGTGGTGATGATGCCGGGCGGAGAGGGAAAGGAAAGGAGGATCGGACAGGAGTGGTTACCAGCAACAGGCCACCAGCAACATGTGACCAACCCAGCTGCCCAGCAGCAGGTGGCCAACGCCACGCGCCGAGCAACAGGTGACCGATTCAGCTGCCCAGCAACAGGTGACCAGCAACAACGACGGCACCCCTGCGCGCGATGGGGCCACACGTGCGCGCGGAGCTCCAGACCACGAAACGCGCGAGGGGATGTGCCGAAGGAGATGAGTGTGACTGCGATGATGATGAGGACGATGGTGATGGTGACGAGGACGAATCACGACGACGACGACTACGATGATGTTGATGTTGATGACGATGATTACGATGATGACGATGGCGATCATGAGAGAAGGGGGGGCGAAGGGGAATATGGGAGAAGGCGAGAGGTGACCAGCGGCAGGTCACCAGCAACAGGTGACCAGCCCCAATTGCCCAGCAACATGTGCCCAGCACCAAGTGTCGAGCAACAGGTGACCAGCAGCAGGTCGCCAGCAACAGGTGACCAGCCCCAGCTGCCCAGCAACAGGTGCCAGCACCGAATGCCGAGCAACAAGTGACCAACGCTGGTGACGAGCCGAAGGGCGCCCACCAATACGTGTCAGGCAACGTGCGGCAAGTTGGAGCGACAACATTCGGCATCGCATAGATTGGGGGGAGAAAAAGCAACGCGTGTCAGGCAACAGGCCAACGGCATCAAGTTCCAGCAACAAGCACGATCTCCAGATGGTCGGCGACATATGACCAGCCGAATGCTGAGCTACCTATGGGTAAACGTGACGCGTGATAGGTGTGCCCACTGTGACGAAGGTTATGACGACGATGATGATGGTCACGAGGAGGATTCACGATGGCGATGCTGATGCTGCTGATGATGAGGATACTAGTGATAATGCCCGGCGGAGAGGGAAAAGAACGGACGCAGGGACATGAGGGGTGATCAGCAACATGCCACCAGCAACAGGTGGCCGACCCAGCTGCCCAGCAGCAGGTTGCCAACACCACGCGCCGAGCAACAGGTGACCAATTCAGCTGCCCAACAACATGTGGCCAGCAGCAACGACGGGATCCCTACACGCGAAATAAGCAACAGTGCGCACTCCCACCCACCAGTGGAAACCAGCGAAACGCGTCAGAGGGTGCGCCGAAGGATATGAGTGATTGCGACGATGATGCGGACAATTGTGATGGCGACGAGGATGAATCACAACGGCCATAATGATGCTGATGATGGTGACGATGGCGATCATGAAGAGATGGTGAACGAAGGTGGATATGAGAGAATACGAGATGTTGTTCAATAGGTGTCCAGCACCAAATGCAGGACAACGTGTGACCAGCCAAGGTGCCGACATCACGCGACCACACCGCACTACATATCAGTGTGGGGGTGGGTATCAGCCCGACGCGCGTATACCAGCGTGGAGATGCACTTCCGTATGCTGTCTATACATGTAGGGATGTGTCACTCCACGCGTAGGGAGGTGCATTCCAAAGCGCTTACACAAGCGTGGGGACATACCTCCCTACGCTACATATGTGAGTAGGGAGGTACATCCCCACACATGACTCTGATGTAGGGAGGTACCTCCCCACATGGGATTGTGAGCGTAGGGGGGTACCTCCCTACGCACTATATTGGTGTAGGGAGGTGACTCCCCACGCGTGTATACATGCGTGGGGAGGCACCTCCCCACACTACATATGGTGTAGGGAGGTACCTCCCCACACATGACTATCCATGTAGGGAGGTACCTCCCCACACGTGGTCAATGGCGTGGGGAGGTGCCTCCCTACACGCCATATCGGTGTAGGGGGGTACCTCCCCACGCGCATATACAGGTGTAGGGAGGCACCTCCCTACACTACATATGGGTGTAGGGAGGTGCCTCCCCACGCATGACTATTCATGTGGGGAGGTACATCCCCACATGTGGCTACGAGCGTAGGGAGGCACCTCCCTACGCGCCATATCGCTGTAGGGAGGTGCCTCCCCACGCATGTATATTCGCGCGGGGAGGCATCTCCCTACATATATCCGCATGCGTAGGGAGGTCACTCCCTACGCTGCGTATTGACGCAGGGATGCACCTCCCCACACATGTCGAATCACGTCGGGGTGATCCCCCTACGCCCGAGCGCGAGCGTGGGGAGGTGCTTCCCTGTATTGAGTACAGCGTAGGGATGTAGATCACTGTGTGCATGATATCATGTAGGGTGGTTACTGCATTCATGCCTCAGTTGTGCGTGGGTGCTATCTACGCATGCGTGCCATCAAATGTGGTAATGTAACTGCTCGTGCGCTGCGCGCACATATAGCTGATGCACTTGCGCGTCTGCCGACGTGTTCTGATAATGCTCGCCGTGCTCGAGTCATCGATATATGCACTTATGGATTCACGCACGCGCGGGCTGATCTTCATGATATGTGTGTGTGTTTAATTATATTGATATGTCGCTCATAGATGACATATGCGTCGCCGCAGCTGTTTCAGCGTATGTTGCATTGATTCCTCCTGTGCTACTGTGCATCAGTACACTCACCATCGACGTGCCAACTACTTCGAACGATGCAGCTCGCAAAGTGATGAAGCGCCCCAAGACGAAGGCCAAGAGCAAAGCAAAATGTCAGCCGCGGCCGAAGCAGATGATCAAGACGAAATGTAAACCAACAGTGGGCGAGCACTCGGACGGCCATGGTACCCCGTGCAGCGCCGCGTCCTCCACTCAGCCGGACCCGGCCCAGAAGACGCTGGAGTGCTTGCCGACGGTGGTGCGCACGCCGAGGCCTCAGCACCCGACTGCAGCGAAGTCTGGCTCACAGCCGCCGCAGACGCCAGAGTCGGGGGTCAAGGTGTGCAGGGCAATTCAACGTAACTACACAGTTGCGACTACTCGTTCCTTTCCTCTGCTTCCTTTCTCATAATGTGACCCTCTACATATTCATGTGATCCCCCCTACACACCTAACATCTGCTCCATCAATGGGCGGGCGTGGTTGGGAGGTTGGGATACATGGTGATGGGGAAGGGCTGGCGAGGAGGAATGATTGCGACGGTGGTCGTGCTTGATGACAATGATTGTAGCGATGGTGGTGATGATGCCTGTGCTGATGCTGATGATTGGGATGCTGCATAGTACGATGGTCGTGGCGATCGTGGGCATGATTGTTACGATGCCGGTGATACTCGTGATGACGATCGTGGTTAGGATGATGATGATGATTGTGCTCATGATGACGATGCTGATAATGACGTTGATGGTGCTGATGATGGCGATGACCACGATGATGTTGATGTTGATGATGGGCATGTCCCCGGGTGTGTGCGTGTGTGTGAGTGGTTTCCAACCGCAGGTCCAGAAGCAGGTCAAGTTGTTCCGCTTCGCCAAGCAGCTGGCCACGCCCCCGAGGAGGATCCGCGGCAGCATCGCCAGTCCAGGCGCCAGGCAGCACAGCCCAGCGGCGAAGAGCGTCGGCACGCCAGACAGCCTGTCGCCGACGGTGCCGATGGAGGGCGACATCCAGCTGATGAGCCCGGCCCCTAGCCACTCAGCGGGGCAGCGGGAGAGTCCGCTGGGACCTCTGGCGGGAGACGCTCTCTCCTCGGCAGGCGCTGCTTTGGGCGAGAACGTTGAGAGCTGCGCCCCAGTCGCCAAGGTCGTGACCGACGGCGACATGCCCAGCCCGTCCCCGCGTCGGCTGGCCGCGGCGCTGTCGGACCCCTGCATGCGAGCGGCGCTGGGGGTCGCCGGCCCCAGCGACTTGCCAGAGGACCCAGGCGCGCCGACGCGCCCGATTGCAGGGGCGAGCATCGAGCGGTCAGAGCACCCGCAGTCCCCGTGGCGGAGCCCTAGCTTGCTGGTGGATGATCAGCCGACCTCGCCACCGCAGCCACAGCCTTCGCCAGCGCCGCCAGCGCGCTGGCAATGGCGTCGGCCGCTGGAGCGGGGCAGCCTCTGGCAAGGCAAGCGGGCGGTCCGGGACTTTTGGGAGGCACTCGATTGGGCGGATCACGCCCTGGATCAGTTGGCCATCGAGCACGAGGTGCAGTGTGAGTCCGAAGACGGACAGATGCTGCAGGACCTGTCGGACAGGTTCGGCAACGATACTGCGTCATGTGCGTTTTCGGGCATCGACGCGCCGGGCGTGGGCATCAACGAATTGTCGTGGGCGCTTGGGCGCAAGCTGAAGGACATCAATGGCCCGGCTACTATGGCGACCGCCGTGAAGCCGCGCATGCTTCGCCACACTGAGTGGTATTGGGAGAGCCAGCAAGAGTTATTGCGGATGCCAGATTGTGATTCTTGCGTTTTCGGTGATATCGAATCTTTCTTCAAACCAGAGCTCGCGGATTTGCTGGAATACCTCAAGACGCACCCTGAGAGCACAGTTCCTCTGCTTGGCCCCTTGGTGATGACGGGCCTCACTGTGAAGACCTGCGGCGCATGCCTGCGCCACGGCGGCACCTGCCCCGCGAACTCTGCCAAGGTGCACTTCGCGGGCACCCCTTGCCCAGATTGGAGCTCGTGCGGTCAACGTAAAGGAGCCGGGGGACGCACGATGGTGCACTTCGTGGCCTGGGTTGCGCTCAGGAGGGCTTTGCAGGAGCCGATCGTGATCCAAGAAAACGTGAAAGGATTTCCCACGGACTTGACGTGTGAATACTTGGGCGACACCTACGACATCACCTCAGTGATCTTGGACTCGGAATCGTATGGGTTTCCTGTTGCACGCACTCGTAAATGGACACTCTTATTGCACAAAACAAAGGTGTTGTCTTGCGACACGCAGTTTGGTGATTTCATGCGCAGGTTCCAGCGCGCCACTATGTTCACGTGGCAGCACTTCTTCACCGCCAGCCCAGAGGAGGTCAGAGATGAACTAGTCGCTGCGGCACGGCGCAGGACGTCCAGAGCAACCCTTCGCGGCCTGAAGGCTGAGGGCCTTGATCCTGCGTGCCCTGCGTCCTTCGAGCTGGCCCTGACGGAGTGGGAGTTTGACAACATGAAGAGCTATCGCGAGGCACACCCGAACTGCATGTACAGCCTCTACCAGTCCCACGCTGCGGGCTTCGGCGCGTTTAGCACGCCGAAGGTGATGCAGACGCTGATCAAGAATACCGGCATGTACTGGGGGGACCGCAGCTCGGTCAAGAAGCCAATCAGGTGGCTCACATCCACTGAATGCTTGGGCACGCAAGGGTTTCCAGTTCTTCGCCGGGCCGGGGATCCGATAACATCTAGCTTCCAAGTCGGTCGCGCCCGCAAGTCTGGCGGGCCAGTTGTAATCAGCATGGGGGTCGGGGTTTGATTCCGGCGAAGGGGTGGGATGAGGGGGGTCGCGTGGCGTGTAGAGCCGACTAGGTGTGGGAGTTTCTGGGAGTTTACCTGGGGCTATTCAGGTTATCTGGCCATATGAGCCATGTGGGCCCACTATCGGCTTGCCTGGGCCCTGATCCCACTACGCCGCAACATCTTGGGATATACCTAGATGGTGGAGGAGTCGAGGAGGAGGAGGAGGAGGAGGGGGGGAGGAGGCGAGGGAGATGACGGGAAAAAAGAAGATACTGATAACTTGATGAATATGTTTCACTACGACTACATGGTGTTTATGATGCTAATGTTGCCCAGGTCGGCCGTTGTCGCCGGGCAGGCCGGCAACGCCATGTGCGTCACTATCCCTGGTCTCGTCTACCTGTGCTCTACGAGCTGTGTGCGCAGGATGGGCCAGGCGTTGATCTCCATTGCGAGGAACGTCAGCTATGCTTGGGCCTGGGGTCACATGCCTGCGAGCCCCCCCCCCCATCTCCCGCAAGCCGCCTCGAACGGCGATTGCCCGAGATGATGGCTCCAACGGCGCTCTCCGGCGCTGCCCTGGAGGGCCTCGATTCTGCACTGGCATGCGCCCGTTGATTGGATTCCCTGGGTGCGCTGACTGACTGACTGACTGCCCCCGCCTGGCGGGCGGCCGAGGGCGCGACAGATGCCGCAACCGCGGGGGGGGGGCCCGAGACGGCTCCAGGAGGGCCGCGGTGGCGTATATAACACACCCTTTAGTTATACACCACTCTTGGGGCTCCAAGAGGGCCCCAAGACGGCCCCAAAGAGGCCCTCCTGGGCCTCTTGGAGCTCCTTCGGTGCCTCCAAGAGGGCCCTGAGCGGGCCCCGAGGCGGCTCCAGGAGGACCGCGGGGGCGTATATAACACACCACCTTTGTGATATACCCCTCTTGGGGCTCCAAGAGGGCCCAAGGACGGCACCAAAGAGCCCCCCCGGGCCTCTTGGAGCTCCTTCGGGGCCTCCAAGACAGCCCCAAGCGGACCCCGAGGCGGCTCCAGGAGGACCGCGGGGGCGTATATAACGCAGCCCCTTTGTTATATACACCTCTTGGGGCTCCAAGCGGGCCCCGAGACGGCCCCAGATAGGCCCCCCTGGGCCTCTTGGAGCTCCTTGGGGTTTTCCAAGAGAGCCCCGAGCGGGCCCCAAGGCGGCCCCAGGAGGGCCGCGGGGGCGTATATAACACACCACCTTAGTTATATACCCTCTTGGGGCTCCAAGAGGGCCCCAAGACGGCCCCAAAGAGGTCCTCCTGTGCCTCTTGGAGCTCTTTGGGGGCCTCCAAGAGGGCCCCAAGCGGGCCCCAAGGCGGCTCCACTTGCGCCGATGACATAGACATCGCCCGAAACCAGCGGTCTCTGCGCAGTTCTGGACGGGCCCGCTGAAACACCCATGCATGTGTTATCCCAATCAGAACGCAGTCGACAGCCTGCGAGCGAGGGCGTTACTGTTACAGACTCCTTCGAAGCAGGAGCAGGAGGAGGAGGAGGAGGAGGAGGAGGAGGAGTCTGAGCATGAGGAGGTGGAGGAGGATGAGGAGGGGAGATGAGGGAGGAGGAGGAGGAGGAGGAGGAGGAGGATGAGGAGGCTGTGGGACGTGATATGATGCGAATGGCCAAACAGGAAGTTCTTGCCCGCTGGCCACGCCGTTCGCATGAAGAGGATCTACAACACACGCGCGAGGGGCAACGAGGAGAGGGAGAATTCGGAGCGCCTTGAAGGCGAGCGGTCGCAGTCCCAAGCTCAGGCCGAGGACGCACTCGACGTGTTCGGCGATTCGTGCCCGGTGCCGGCTCGGGCGGGCAACGCCAAGTGAGCAGCGGGGGGGGCCGCTCGAGCAGCGAGTCTCGCACATGTCGCAGGTGTGTACTTATCATATACGTAGCAACCCGCAACTGCGGATGAGAGCGAGGGCGCGGGCGGGCTGGCGCGGCGCCTGCAACCCACTTGCGACCCGCCAGCCTCGCGACCCGCCCGCGGCCAATCGGCCCCGCCACCCGCTCGCCTTAGATGGGGCCCGAGAGCACTTGAGGGCCCCAGAGGAAGGAGGGAGGAGGGGGGAAACGCTCGCCTCAGAGGGAGGAGCGAGGAGGTAAGTCTTTCGGTCCTTTCAGCATTCGGTCGGGGGCTCAACGAGCGCTCCAAGAGGGCGCCTAGACGGCTCCAAGCGACGCCCAAGCGGGCCCCAAGATCGGCCGCGCGAGATAATATTCAGGCGGCCGCTCTTGGGGCCATCTTTGAACACGTTGGGGTGTGATCTTGGGGCCGTATGACGTGCCTGGGGGCCCTGGGAATGGCGCCAGAAGGTCCCGAGACTGCTCCAAGAGTGCCCCAGTGCCGTTGCTTCAGGGCGGTGAAAATGGTGATGCGGGATCGAGTTGGAGCCCAACTGTGTCATCGGCGGAAGCGTGGCCGTTTTCATGGGCGCAAGGATGTAGGATCGAGTTTGACCCTACACTGGGCCGACGGCGGTGGTGGGGTCGCCGTTTTCGTAGGGTGGAGCTGGGGGTGATGTAGATCGAAGTGGTTCTTACCCTTGTACTTCGGGCCGGCGACGGTGGCGGGGCGGTCGCTTTGTAGGGCGGCCTGGGGGGGGGGGGGGGGCGGGGGATGTAGGATAGAGTTTGATCCTGCACTACACGTTGACCCATTGGCGGGGCCTCCTTGGGGCTCTCTCGGCGGAGGGGCCCAAGAGGGCCCGGAGACAGCTCCGAGAGGGCCTGACAGGGCCTGACGCGGGGTTCACTGCGCTTGAAGAGGGCACCAAGACGGCCCCAGAACGGACCCAAGTCGGCTCTAAAAATGAGGGCGCCGCTGAGGGGCCCGAACGACTCACCCGCGCCGCGACCCGCGCGCAACCCGCCCGCGACCCATTGGCGCCAACAGCCACCCGCGGACCCGCGACCGTCCGAGCCCCACGCGCGCCGCGACCCACCCGCCGCTCACACAACGACGCAAACAAAACACAACCACAACACCACCAACAGCAAAAACAACAACAGCAGCAGCAACAACAACACCAACAACAACAATAACAGCAACTACATCAAGAGCAACATCAACACCAACAACGACAACACCACCAACGCCATCTGTTTGCCGCCAGCCTGCCTGACCTGCCTGACTGACTGCCAGACTGCATGTCAGATGTTCGCGTATTCCACTCGCCGCGTGCCTGGGAAACACGAGCAGTTGGCGCGCAGTCAGGCAGCCTGGCGGAGAAAAATCACCAACATAAGCAACGCGCATACTCCTCACCGCGGATCCCGATCACCATTGCAGCCACGCGCCCAGGGACCCAGGAACACTGCAAGACCGTTCGGTAACCTTTTCTATGATATGATGTGTGCATGACCAGCATGCCGTCAGGGCGGCTGAATCTATAGGTTTGCATCTGCGCGGGCCTGGCTAGAAATGAATATAATGTGTATGTCATGAACGTAGTGTCACGTGTGTCTCAAATATATCGACAGTGTGTTCAGAGTGAGTACGTGGGTTGCCCAGACCCAGCCAGAGCCCGCGCATTTGTTGACAGCCCTGCAAAGATACTCTGGTCGGTTCGTTGCTTCGATGCTACGATGCTGGGCCAGATGCGCGCTACCCACCTTTTTCGGCTGGGGCTTTTTTTAACACACGTTAGCATGATCATGTATCCTTGGGGCGCCCAGGGTGAGCTGAGGTCGTGCACTTATATGATATAATATCATTGGATACGCTCGCCTTCCGCGCGGCTGCGCGGCTCCAGCTGCCGAGAGACACATCATGATCGCATGGAGGGGCCCCGGGGGCCGCGTTCGAGATCGGCATGTTAGTGTCAGCGCAGCTGGAGCATAATTGATTTCAAGCGTTCATCTTTAAGTATGATCCGCGTGCAGAGAATTCCTGGCCTGTGGGCGCCTTGCCCGCCGGGCGCGTCGCTGTCGCGCATCGCCGCCGCGTCGCCGCCCCGGGCGCGGCGCCCGCTCGCCGTTTGTTTCGAGACTGCGGGCCTGTGGGAGCCCTGCCAGCCGGGCACGTCGCAGACGCCTGTCGCTGCTACGTCGTCTCTCCAGGCGCGGCGCCCGCTCGCCCCCACATGGTTTCGGCACCGCACTCGCATTGCAGGCAAGCGGTGGCCCGCGTGACGACGCGCAAAGCTGTGGACCAGTGGGCAAGATGCAACGCAGGTAGCAAGTACAATCCAACTCACGTCGCCACGAGTTGTGGGGGGGATCTTCGGGCCGTGGCCCTCCTGCTCCATCCATCCTCGCTCTCCCTCTGCTCCTCCGTTTGTCCTTCCCGCGCGCTCGGGCGCGCCCTCGGAAACCCCGCGAGGGCCCTTGGAGGCTGGGCCGCGGACCGTGGGGGGAGGGGGAGGGGGGGGCATGGGGGGAGGCTTAGCAGGGCAAGCGCTTTAGCCGACAGGAATGTGTTTTTCTTTGGTCGGATGATTTTGGAGGGCTTAGGATGGCTTAGGATGTTTAGGATGTTGAGGGTGGTTTAGAATGCTCTAACCCATCCTAGGACAACAACGTGTCCGTAACGTGTCCTACCATCTTAAGCGCCGAGAGTTAACACAAGTAAGTTTTCTGTCAGCTCTCAGCTCTGGGGCTCCATGAAGGCCCCTCGCTGCCCCCATGGGAGCCCTGGGCTGGCGCCAAAGGGGTGCCGGGGCGGTCCACCTGGGGTGTCTTGCAGCAAGTGTTCGCCCGTCTCAGCACTCTCGCATTTTCCATCTCCCGCCTCCCCGCCTCTTCCTCATATGCTATTGCTGTCTTCCCCGTTGCCTCCTCCTCCTCCTCCCGTGGGTGGTCCAGATTGGGGCGAGGGGGGGGGGCGGTCTTACGCCGCCGCGGACGGGGCCTTGGTGGGCCCGCGGGATGGTGGCCACAATTGGGCCATCGTCGCTACCCTATCCGCAACTGCTGGGATTGGGGGCGCGATGCCATCGCGGGCGAGAGGAGATGGTAGCATGCCGAGCCGGGCGCCTCGCGACCCCCAGGACTCGGCCGAGATCGCCGCCGTCGCGAGCCAGCAGGCCGGGTCTGCCTGCCGCGCGGGCGAGCGACACTCGGGAGGGCGGGTCGCTGGGCGAGAGGAGCAAGTGAGGGACTGGGGCCCAGCGCTGCGTTTTTCTGCGCTTTCCCACGCGGTGTGCCCGCGTATTTTCGAGTCGTTTCAATCATGGGCCCAGGGGTCCGCTGCGTGCAATCGCGGGCCCGGGGGGCCCACAACGCGCGCCTTGAATTGTGGGGAAGTCTCCGAATGAATGGGGTCGCCTGGTTAATGGCAACGGCCCACGGCGTGATATCAGGGAAACTATGGCACTATGGCCAGGGGGTGCATGGGCCAGGAGACGTGGAGATCGAATGCAGGGATGGGTTCGAAGGATCGACGTACACACTTATGAACAAAACGCATCGAAATCCATTCCTGGAGCGGTCTTGCACCAAAGGGGTAAAGAGATCACTCGGGGTCGAAGTCCATCGGCATTCCAAAAGCGCGGTTGCCTCTGCCACTGGAGTAGATTGGATAGGGTGCAATCTGGGATCAGAAATACATGTGGGCAGGAACCGCGTAGGGGGCATGGTTAAAACGAAAACAATCACTGTACTAACTCACTGGCTGAAACATGACTCGTAACACTGGACAGACTGACTGAACACAAATCTTACTGGCTGACTCAAGTTAGAGAAACGACAGACTCTAATAACAAGTGGGGGGGACACCGACGCACTTGAGGTGAGGACTTGGAGCGCAGTGCTCGGGGCTCGCAGGAGGCCCTTGGACCTATGCTCCTCGTCACTCGTCCTCAAGCGAATCGTTTCCCCTCCTCCTCCTTGGTCCTGTGGGGGGAAGAAGGAGAGGCCCCGCGCCGCCGCCCCCTCCCAACCCGACCCCAATCCCAAGCCCATCGGCATTACAGCATTTGCCTCGAGCCATTGTTGCTGCACTTGCAGTTGGTGCAAGTCTGACTACTACTACTGTGCCCTGCTTCGCCTCTGTGTGAAGGCGAGACCACCGAGGCACACTCGCGCTGGATTTGACAGTCTGCGATGGCGGCTGCGCTTCCGCCTGCTACGGGCGGTGGGTCGAGCGGTGGCGCCCCGACAGCAGCTGCGCAGCAACCTCGGCAGATTGACCAGTCGGCCTTGGCTGCAGCTGACAGGAACGCCCCGCAGGATCTCTTGAAGGCCTTCTTCAGCCAAGATCAGGACGTCGTCGACGTCCTTGGCGTGGAGAGCGGCCTCCTCAGGCTCACGAAGGTGTTCGAACTCTACGAGCTCAAGCCATCGCCCACCCACGTGAGCTTCTTCGATGAGAAAGGGAACAGGCAGATCTTCCGCGACGCTTGCAACCAGCGCAAGCAGGAGTCGGTCAAGGAGGAGTTGATGTCCAGCATCGCGGATCGCGGCCTCGTTCCTGGAGTTGCCGGGGAGCCCTGGCTTTGCTGTTCGGATGGCGAGGTGCCGCCGTGCCACGCTCTCACCTTTGGGGGGAGGTCAGACGCCATCTACGAGCTGGCAGAGAAGCAGCCCACCAACCCGCAAGTGATGGAGACCATCAAAGGCGGCATCATGGCAAGGAGGTTCACATCGAAGATGCCCAAATGGTTGCGGGTGTGGCTCCGCGATTACCACAACAACTCAGTCTTCCAGCGCGGCAGCACCTACTCATACATTGAGCTCTTGAAAGAGATCCCGGAGATGGAGGCACGACGTATTGAGCATGGTTGAGTATGGTCGGGGGGGTTGGTTCGGGCCATTGGCGGAATGTGATCTTTGTTCGTTTTATTCGGCTTGTTTGGGGCAGGTTGGATCCTGCCCGTCTACCCAGGGCAGGGCAAGGTTACCCAGTTCTACTTCTTCTACCCAGAGAAGAAATAACATTGGGTCTTGAACGTGGGTTTCTGGGTTCTGGGTTTCTTGGGGTCCGTGGAGCATCGCCTTTGGCCCGACCCAACCCCCAGCCTAGTAGGCGAGCTGGCATGCCGCGAAGGAGGGCCACGTCACCGCGCGCTCCGGCAACTACGAGCAGGCCTATTGGAAGCACATCAAGGATCGCTACGGGGACAAGGTCACATCGTGGGCGCAGTTTGACTCTGCAAAGTGCCTGTATCGCAAGCTGCTCAAGCTCGAGGTCCTCCATGATCATTTCGAGTGGGCGGAGCAGCACGTTGAGTTCATGAACTCTCGCATCTCGCAGCACATCGTCATCAGCAATATGCACGCCATCGCGAATTTCATCGTTGCCAAGTTCGACGGGTACATGTCTCCACTGAACTTGAGGGTCCTCGTGGGTGAAAGCATCAAGTTTGTTGTCCCGTGCCGCCCTTCCAGTCAGCAGCGCAGAATTCCTTGGCTATTTGACGCAGGCGGCGCTTCAGTGACAGAGAGGTTGCAGTATCTGTGCTTCCCCTTGGACAAGGACTCCCAGGTGCGCAAGAAGTCCGTGGCCAAGACGAAGGCTAAGGCCAAGGCCAAGCCAAAGGGTGGCAAGGCCGCCAAGGCCAAGGCCAAGGCTTCCGCTCAGCAGGATTCCGCCGCCTCCGCAGATCTGCCCCCGGTGGAGTCCATGTCCCTCGAGCTGAAGAGCGACCTCGACATGTCATCTGCCCGCGAGAGGCTCCGGGGCCCGAGCGGGGAGCTGAGGGGGCAGCAGACAGCGGGCAGGGGCATTGGGCGAGCGTGGCGCCGAAACGCGACCCGACGCCATGCTGCGACGCTGGCTTCGGGCGCCTTCGACGCTTGGCCCGCCCAATGTCCTCGCCCCTTGTCGGCGCCTCCCACTCGCTCGTTCACGGCCCCGGGTTCTTCGGCGACGACTTGCTGATGGCGGTGGACTTCGCGGTGGAGGCAGTGTGCAAGCGCCCAGAGCGCTTCGAGGAAGGCGCGAAGAAGATCAAGGGTGAGCTTGTCAACATCGGCTTAGAGTTCCTGTGGAGGAAGGACAAGAAGGTCTACTTCAAGGGGTGTCACTGGGCGGCCTGGAGTCTCTTGCGCAAGACGCTCCAGGAGAGCGCCAAGGACGCCGCCGAGAAGCTGATCCTCTGGGCCGACGGCGACGACGACGAGGAGACCCCAGCCGGCGACGCGGCAGCCGCGGCAGCAGCTGGCCCAGAGAAGTCTCGAGCGCCCAACCCAAACGCCATCCTCAAGGCGTTGGTGACCTCTGCCGCCGTCGATGCCAGCTCTGATCCCCAGAAAAAGATGGACGACTCGCTGCAAGTACATTACAAGGATGATTTCAGGAAGCTCGAAGAGTTTGTGAGCACGAACCGCACCCTCAAGCTGAAGGCGAACCTTCAGCAGTTCTACCCGCAGCTGCTCAATACCATCCTCCAGAAGCTCCCAGATCAGACCATGGCCTTGCCCGCGTTCCTCTGTGGGATCCTGTCCGGTGTGGCTAGCAGCGTTTCAGAAACCGCCATCTCTTCCACCGTCCATCGCCAAACCTGCCCCTCCTCAGGCCCCTCTCCCGCTTCCATCCTCGCCGTTCAGGGGCCCAGGGGCCCCCAGGGGGCCCAGGCAGCCGGGCGCCGCCCCCGCCTCCTCGCCAGCCCCCGGGGCTGTCAGCCCCTCTTCCTCTTCTCCGCCTCCTTCTCCTCCTCCTCCTCCTCCTCCTCCCCCTCCTCCCCCCCCTCCTCCTCCTCCTCCTCAGCCTCCTCCTCCTCCTCCTCCTCCTCCTCCTCCTCCTCCTCACTCCTACTCCTCCTCCTCCATCTCCTCAATCCTCCTCCTTCTCCTCCTCCTCTTCCTCCTCCTCCTCCTCCTTCCTCCTCCTCCTCCTCCTCCTCCTCCTCCCCCTCCTGGGCCCATCCCCCTCCCCCCCGCCCTCCCCGGGTGGGGGGGGGCTTGCAACCTACCGCTCTGCCAGCCCAGGTGAATGAGCTTGGCGTGTTCACTGTGTCCTGCATGGACATGATCGTGAACGTGTTCGCCCATGTGAATGACACTTGTGAGATGCCAGTTGCGTTTGGAACCATGTGCAAGAGTGGCGGTGCCGATCTTGCAAAATTAATGCATTTCCGCGGTGAGCTCACGAGCTGTTTGATCAAAGATTTGATTGATTCGAAGCCAATCGGAGAGTTCCACCACAGCGATGGAGACGGGGCCGCTCTTCCAGCCCAGGCCGTCAAGGCGTTCATTGCCAAGATTTCCGAGAAAGATTTGATCGAGGTGTATGCTTCGGACGCGATGCAGAGAGGCGAGCAGGAGTGGGTCGGCTTCTGGGACGCCCTCATCAAGGGCGGCGTTGGGGGAGGCAAAATCGCAGCCTTCCTCGGCGTGGCGACGAGCGTCGGCAGCAGGAAGCTGAAGCGGGAGCGGAGCATCCGGGATGGGGCCCAGGGCGGAGGGGGCTCAGCCGCCGGCGCTGTGCAGGCCGACCAGCACAACAAGTTGTTGGTCAAAGTTAGCGACCTGTACGTGTGTGCCGCGCCCACCGCCCAGTGCCACGACTTCGTGCGTCTCATCAGCGGGCCTGCTTTGAAGTACATCGAGTCGCAGCTGACGGCACATATATGGAAGCTGCACAGGTTGGCCCACCTCAGCGGCGGGGCCGCATCAGCTGCGGACAATGTGTCAGTGGATGTTTCTGGCCAGAAGCCTAAGACTGCGTGCTTGGCAAGCAAGCCCGTGGATCTTATCTTCGCTGCCCCCGTGACGTCCGTGAAGGGCAGGGCCAACTTCATGCCTCTGTGTAGCTTGTTCAGTGGCAATTTCGAGATGTTTCTGAATGGCACTGCGGTGAACACCAACACGAGCGACATGATCGTGCCAGCATGGTGTATCAACGTGGTTGACAAGCAGGCCGACTCCAATGTTCAGACGCTGTTCCTGGTCGAGACTGTCTATGCCACTGTCGGGTTCGACCTCTATTTCACTGACATCGCGATCATGTCGGAGCCAGACCGCGAGAACCCCAGCGACGGCGGCGGCAGGCCCAGAGATGACGCTCCAGCACAGCCGCCAGCGAAGAAAGCTAAGCAGAGTGAGGGGGTTGCAGGCACTGGTGACAGCGGCATGGCACCAGTCGTCGGCCCAGGGCCCAATGCGGCCGACGCCGACAGCACGTTTTTGGAGGTGTTGGGCCCGTCGCAGGATGAGGTCCGACGGGGGTCACTCTGTACGCTTTTAAGGTGTCAATCCCGTTCGCGCGCTACCAGCCGGAGCCGCCGCAGCAGGGCGCACCCCCCTCGGCGCCTGACGCCGTGACGTACCTGAAGCGCATGCTCACGCCCGATGAGGCGGAGGCAAAGCGCCGCCAGCGTGCCACCGCCAGCGCTGCTCAGGCAGCGGCGGCCTCGAGTGACACAGCTTCCTCCGCGCTTGCTGGCACGGGCGGCGTGATTGCCAGGGTCCGCGAGCAGCAGGGCGGCGGCGACTCCCTTCAGCCGGGGGGGAAGCCCGTGAGCAGCGATGTCGATAAGTCGCTCAAAGCAGCATGCAGGCATCTTACAAATTGTTGCCTTTTCGGACTCACCAAGGGACCCTGGGACCTTGAAAGCGTGGAAGGGGTGGGAGGGGAGGGTGATATCAAGATGCTGTGTTTGAAAATCATATGTCGGGAAGGCCCCGGGGAGGTCAGGTCGCCAGGTCCGGAGTCCAGTCCTATGCATTTTTGTCTGCGCTGGGCCGAGCGAGGACCGACAGGCTACGGACCGACGTGGTTTCCGTCGACGGTTTCCGTCGCAATGTGCTGCGCCAGGCCGTCTCGTGGCTGGCCCAGGGCTAATTCGCGCGCGTCGAGACGGGAGGGGCTGAGAAGCAAGTGCAGCAGTGTAGTACGCGGTGGCAGTAGCTAGGGAGAGGATCGGAGAGGGATTAGGATAATAATTAAAATAATGACGGGAAGGAGGGGGGCAGATATACACAGGGTGTCTGTTTGTCTTAGCGCACCTCGAGTCTTTTCAAAGTTAACTGCGCAAGCTGCGCACTGCGCGCTGCGCCTCTTCTACACTCGCCCCTCCTCTCTGATCCTGCTCCCCACTCCACTCTGTCATGTC
Source organism: Prorocentrum cordatum (assembly GCA_963575745.1). NCBI lineage: Eukaryota > Dinophyceae > Prorocentrales > Prorocentraceae > Prorocentrum > Prorocentrum cordatum. The sequence continues at coordinate 259,488 of CAUYUJ010015802.1, read as the reverse complement.
ATGCAGCTGTCCTTCTTCTTATCTCCCCCGATCCTCCTCCTCCTCCTCCTCCTCCTCCTTCCCCTCCTGCTCATCCTCTGATCCTCTGCCTCCTCCTCCTCCTCCTCCTCCTCCTTTTGTCACTTTTGTCTTCGCCCTGCAGTTTGGCGGTGGCGGCCGAGCGCGTTGGCACGCCGCCATTCTGTGCCTTCCGTCGGAGGCAGCCCAGGTCGCCGGCCTCCTCCAGAGATGGCGGGAGTGCGGGAGTGTGATGAGGTTTTCGGTGGATGGGAGTTGGTGGGCGTCCTGGGTGAGCCTTCGTCGCGGACCGCGCTATGACGCGGCTCGTGCATTATATAATAAAATATCATGCACAAACAAACAGTTGGCGCTGTCAGCGCCTGCCTGCTCTGCAGGAAAGTGCGACTGCCCCTGGGCCCCTGGGCCTCCTCACCTTTCGTCCTTGTTGCGTCGTCGCCCAACCTTTTCCATCAGCCTCCTCCCTGTAATCTTGTACTCGTAACTCTTCCTCTATGTCCTCATCCTCCTTCCCACCTCCCCATCCTCAGCCATCTCGTCCTAATGGTGCATCCTGGTGGCGGGCAGTCCTCCCTGTCCTCCCTCCCTGCATCGCGCACCCCCGTGCAAGAGAGCCGATACATAGCATGCACGCAGTGTTGCCTTCCTTCTTCCGTCCTGCCATCACGTTTCAGCATGCGATGGGCGCGTTGATGACCGTGCAACTGTGCACCCACATGTTGCTCCTCTGCCTCCTCCTCCTCATCCTCAGCTCCTCCTCTCCTTTCCCATCCCCTTCCCAGCGCGTTCCCTCGTGTGGCCGAGCTCAGCGGTCTTACAATGTCCATGGGTCCCTGGGTGCGTTGCCGAAGTGGGGTCAGCGGTGAAGGTTATGTTTGTTATTGTTCTTGTTGTTGCTGTTGTTGTTGTTGCCGCCGTTGCCGTTGTCGTTGCCGCTGCGGATGCCATTGTTCGTGCTGCTGTGTGTTGCTGATGTCGTTGTTGGTGTTTGTGTTGTTGGTGGTGGTGGTGTGGTGTGGTGGTGGTGACTGCTGTCGCTGCTGTTGCTGTTGTGGTTGTCGTCCCGGCGGGTGGGGCGAGGAGCGGGCGAGCCGCGGTGCGGGTGGGTCGCGTGTGGTTTGCTGTGTGGTTCGCTGCGCCAGTGGGTCGGGAGCGGGTCGCGGGTGGGTTGCATCGCAAGTGAGTCGTTCGGTCCCCTCATTGGCGGCTTGTGGGGCCCCCTTGGGGCCGTCTTGGGCCCATCTAGGGGCCCCCGGGGGCCGTTGGGTCAGTCTCTCTTCGGCCCTTCCGATGGCCCGATGGCCATGGGAAAGATTCCCAGGCAGCCCCGAAATGACTCCAAGAGGCCCCCAAGAGAGCACAAACAACAGTCGCGCCAGAGATGCTTGGTGTGACCACTCTTGGGGCCCTCGAACCGTCTTGGTGGCATCTTGGGGCCATCCCCAAGGACATGAAACAACCCCACTAGGTGTTAAGGGTGGCTCCAACAGGCCCCAACAGCGGTCATGCGAAGCCACGTGGCCGATCTTGGTGCGGGGGCTTCTTGGAGCCGTCTTGGGGCCCTCTTGGAGCCGTCTGGGGCCCTCTTGGGACCGTCCCTCCGACCGAGAAGTGGTGGGGGCAGAGCGAGGCGCGCGTTTCCTATCTCTCGCCTGCCCGCTCGGAGCGGCATTCAAGTTGTAACGTTGTAGCCGCGCCCATCGACTAAGGACTAGGGGATGATGTGATATGACAATGATGATGGCAATAATGAAGCTGATGATGATGATCCGGGTGAATGATGACGATGGTGATGGTGATGATGCTGATGATTATACCGATACTGGTGGTGATGATGATGATGATGATGGTGATGATGGTGGTGATGATGATGATGACGATTGCGACCCGCTCGCCTCTCGACCCGCCCGCGACCCATCGGCTCTGTCGTCCTCGCGGCCTCGCGTCTTGAAAAGGCGCGAATGCACCCAAGTCCCCAGAGGGAGGAGGTAGGGGCTGCCACGGGGCGCTAACGGTCCGTTAGCGCGCTCATCCGAATACTCATCATTTTAGCATCGCCCCCTTCTCCTAATCCTCCTCATCGTCACGTCGTATACGTGGTTCCTCCTTGTCCTTCTCCTCTCCTCCTCCTCCTCCTCTTCCCACTCCTCGCCCCGCTCGCCCTTGGCCGCCCCTGGCCACCCGTGGACCCGTGGACACCAGCCCCCCGCCAGGAGTGAGCGCGCCTGCGCCGCTGCGCCAGGTTGCCCGGCGGGGCCCGGCAGGCCGGCGGACGGACGGCGGCGGACGCCGCGCGCCGGCGGACGCGGGCCCGCGGACGCGGGCCAGAGCGGCAGCGAGGGAAGGAGAGGGATAATGAGGATGGATGGGGAAGGAGATTTCGAGTAGGATTGAGTGGAGGGGGCATCAGGGAGGAGAAGGACACCGTCCTGGAAACACCACCTGGCTGCATGACAACGCTGCAAATGGGGAGGCGGAAAAAAAAAAAAAAACGACAAAGGGATGAGGAGAAGAGAGATAGATAGAAAGGGGGAGAGAGGCATGAGGAGATGAACCAGGGGCTAGGGCTCTATTCACTTATCCTGGAGCCTCACTATGCCGACCGACCGATGCTGCGCACACTTTCGCGAAATCCACGATGAGCCGAGGGTCGAAATCCACGAAAGAGAACCCTAGAGCCCCCCAAGCAAGCGGCGGGTTCGAGCGACAACATTCGGTATCGCGTAGAATGGGGGGGGGACAACAGCTGCTTTCGACCCTCGTCCCATCGTGGATTTCGCGACAGGTGTGTTTCGGCGGACCCGCGTCCTAAGATTATCCCATTGTCCCCGGCGTCCATCCTGGGGGAACGGCGCTCTTGATTCGCCCTTGTCCCCGATCGGGGTTCCAGGACTGACAAATCGTTCCGCATGCGCACATCATATTGCTCAGACCTGGGACGGATGGTATATACTTAGGAGGCCATGAAGTTGTTCGAGCACCCTTGGAGCGCCTCGCCTTCCCACCTCCTCTTCTTCCTCTCCTCCCCTGCGCTTCCTATTATCATTGTCTCTCTTTTCTCCCTTTCTCTCTCTGCTCTCCCCTCCCTCTCTCTTTCTCTCCGTCGCTCCATATTTCGATATCTCTCTGTATATCTCGTTTCATCTCTGGGAACTGTTCTCTGCTTCTTTACTCTTATGTTCCCACACATCCGTGGGGAACCTCGGGGGTATCCGATTCTGCTCGCCTCCCTGCGGTCGCTTGCTGCGGTCGGCTTCGTCTCACAGAAGGTTGTGGATATTACGAGTTTTCGGCTCCCCCCCCCCTCGTCCGGACTTCAACAATTTACAGTCGGAAGCAGAAGGCAGGATTGGAATATTGGAGACTGGAAACTGGAACTTGTGGAGGGCACTGAAACCTAATCCTCGCAGCCTGATGGCCCCACAAGGGGGCCAGGGGATGCTCGGTCATATTTATATACATATATGTATGTATATGTATATATATATATATATGTTGTTTGTGTTCCTATCTCCCTCTCTCAATATAAGACTTTGTTGCCGAAGGTCCCTCGGTCCCCCCGAAGGAACTCCAAACATTGTCCCTGCACTTCTCGTTGCCAACTTCGATGCGAGTTTGTTGGGCGCGGCTAGAACCTCAGCGCGCGTGTGAGTATAGTACACGTGTGTCTGTATGTACTTGTAAGAGCAAGTGCCGTCAATCGGATATATCGGGGCATAGACATGCACGTGCATGTATGTCTATATGTGTACGCAAGTTCCCTCCGAGCTCACAGGAGGCTTCTCGGAAGGCTTGGTGTCTTGTGAGGAGGCGGGGCCGCCTTCTGAGGAGGCCCGCTTCCACTCTCGCACCCCCACGGCGCGCCGCCGAACCGTGCTGCCGGGGGGGCGTTGCGGCGACGTCGCCGATGCATCGGTGATGCCGTTCGCATCGGCGAGTCTCCGACCGCATCTACAAGGGCTCCCTCGAGGGCGCGAAGTTATTTGCGCTTCGCGCTTCGCGGTCCTCGTTCCTTCTCCCCCTCCTCCTCGTCCTCCTATTCTCCCTTTGGGAGGGCGGCGCGAGAGCGCGAAGTTATTCGCGTTTCGCGCTTCGCGCAGCGCGAAGCGCGAAGTTGGGAGCTTGGCCGTACGGGGGGGGCGTTCGTTGAGGAATGTGCCCAAGGGGCTTCAGGCCATGGCGGATTCCTCACCCGATGAGGGCGGCGGTAACATCCACGGCCAAGCTCCTCGATTGGAGTTCCGCCGGCCTCCGGACCCTGGATTCCTTGTCTGAGGGTGCCTTCTCCAATGCTCCCACCGTTGGCGCGCAGTGGACCCCGGCCCCGTGGGGCGGAGTGGTGCGCGGAGATCCTCGCGCTCCCCTGGGGCGGTCTTGGGTGCGCCGCGGGCGCAGTGCAAGCGCTGTTTGGTCAGCGTGATAAGAAGGTATGCATGCATGCGTTCGCGCTCGAGGTAATAAAAAAATGCCCCCAACCGTATGCGGGCGGTCTTCATTCAGGCCTCGGGCCTCTCTCTTGGCCCGTCCCCCGGCCTCGTGGCCCCGAGGACGAGTCGCTGGTGCGGGTGAACCAGGACACGCGCCTGGACAACCGGGTCATCGATCTGCGCACGGTGGCCAACCAGGCCATTTTCCGCATTCAGGCTGGCGCGGGGAGGAAAAGGAGGGCTGGCGGGCTGGCGCACGGCAGTTTTGCTTGAGCATCGGCGAAGCGTCCTGGCTCGCCTACAGGCCCCCCAGAGAATGTTCTGATGACCTCTTGTGGTTTGCACGAAATGTTCTTAGGACATGTGACATGTATGGCAGGGACTGACTTGTTTTGACACGTCGGGCTCATGTTCCAAGAACATGATTTTTCTCCAAATATGCTTGCCCTGTAGGAGTTCTAATTCAAACCCTACTAGCTGGTCCGTTGCCCCCCCTGATTCCTGTGCCCCCCCTACTTCCTATGGCTATGCCTATGCCTATGCCTCCCCCTTCACTCCTATGCCTATGCCTACGCCTATACCTATGCTCGTTTGCGCGTGCTTGCTTCCGCTTGCTTGCTTGTGCTTGCCTCATTGTGCTCCTCCCGTTCTCCTTCCGTCCTGCTCCCGTCCTCCTTTCGTCCTTCTCCCATCCTCCTCTCGTCCTCCTCTCGTCCTCCTATCTATTTGGAGTCAACGCTGGCTGATATTGTTTTTGGGCATATGAGAACATGTCGCAGTAGGCCTATAGGAATGCCAGGACGGTCGGTCCTTGCTCAAAGTACCACCGGGGACGCGGCTAAGATTGACGATTTTCGTTGTAGCCTTACATTCCAACCGATGGTTCGTCCTTGCACGTATAGATGTCTCAGTATTCAACGCGGTGTTCGGCTATAGCGAGCGTTGACGAATGAAGTGCACATGAATTTCGAGCATATCTCTGGTGGCATGCCAGCTGAGCTTACTCTAGCATTGCTCTCATGCCAGCCGTGGTTTTTGCCTGGCAGTGCGCTTGCTCTGCGGCTCGCCTTGCTCGGGAGCGCGCCTTTGCCGCCACGAATGGGTCCTGATGGGAACGGGTCATGGACCCCTGTGTTTCCCCCGGCATCCTCTTGTTAATTCAAGCTGTGCGCGGCCCGCTTAGCTTCGACCGGAAGAGGTGCGCTCTCGACTCGCGAATCAAGAAGTTTCCCCCGGCCGCAGCTCTTCATCCCGAGTTACCTCTGTCAGTCCCAGGCGCATTTCCCCCCGGGGCCCAGAGCACGGGGACAGATTTCTCGGACCCATTTTTCTGCCAGGACCCCTCGGGCGGCATTTCCACGCGATTGCTTCTTGGAGTGTATCTGGGCCTCCCAGATGGGGTCCGAGTAGATGGGGTCAGGAAATCGCTTCGCGTCGCCGATGCATCACGAATACATCGGTGATTCATCGGCGATGCGACGCGATCCTCCGACCTCATCGACTCGGACTCCATCTGGGAGGCCTCTATTCGGCCTCTCCCTTTAGCTGCCTCTTTCCCTCCGACGGCGCATGACACGATGTTTCTTTTTTTTCGGAAGTCCAGCCAGACCCGCTGTGACACGCTTCCTCGGGGAGAGAAAGAATCAGCACCATGGGAAGGGATGTGCGTGATCGTTCTCTTATTCACTCTTTCGCCGATCGGCGCGGGCCCTCGCACCCCCCCCTCCCCCCTCATGGAGTAGATCTTGGCTGTTTTTGGTGCCTGTTTCAGGCAGGCGGAGTCTCCCCCATAATGGACGCCCTGTTGCAAACAGTCGCGCTAAGAAGATGCCTGCCAGAGCCAGGCCCCCCCCCCCTCCCACCCCTCTTCCGCCAATTGTCGAAATGCCGAATAAGAAAACGCTCACATGTGCGTGAGTCGCAGGATGTCAGAGAATCGAATAAGAAAAAACGCCATAATCGGAATTTGGTTTAGCGCTCCGAGCGGATTTCTTGGATCCGCGCAGCGCCTCCCCGACGGCGCCTCCGGCGCCGCCCCCTGGCGCGCTCCGCGCGCCAGGCGGGGGGCTCAAGCGCGGATCCGAGAAGGCCGCGCGGAGCGCCACAAGTTCATGTTTATGGCGCTCTTTTCGTCCCTAGAACAGGCGCGCGCGCACACCTGATGCCCCTGGAAGTGATAGCTTTTGACTCATTATTTTGCCGATCGGCGTGTCCCAAAACCCCCCCTCCCCCCCCCATGGAGTAGATCTTGGCTGTTTTTCGGCACCTGTTTTCGAGCGGGTGCAGTCTCCCTCAGAGGCCGCACTCTTGCAAACAGTCGCACTAAGTTTTGTGGAGGACGATCAATGGAGAGGAAGCATGTTGCCAAACAATTGCCAGATCTCTGAAACATGTGTCAAACATGTTTTACACATGTAAGAACATGCTTACATCGTTTTAGAACATGTATCCGACAGTCCAGACACACTTTGAAATCAACGAGAGGACTGTTAGGGTGTCCATTGTCGTGGCATCCACAACGCTAAGTAGAGGTCTGGAGCCAGACTCCCCCCCCCTTGCCGCCCAGTGTCGACACGCCGAGTAGAAACCCGCTCACGAAGCCACTCGGTGAGGCCCTCCGTGCCTGCGCGCTCGGCCCGGCGGTGCTCTTGCGCCACGTCCCGTGCTGCGCTCGCCTGCGGTTCTGGAGGAAGATCAGAGCCCCGAATCATCAGGGGTAACTCGGGTCAGGGATAACTCGGGTTCGTTTTTCGGGAGTCCGAACCCGAATTATCCCGGACCCGAGTTACCCCGGATATTTCGGGCTGTCCAGAGCCCCGAATCATCAGGGGTAACTCGGGTCAGGGCTAACT
>CAUYUJ010015802.1:234691-247191 GCA_963575745.1 Prorocentrum cordatum | reverse complement strand
CCACCGCCACGGGCAGGACGCGGGGGGGGAGGGGAGGATGGGGAGGTCCTCCTGCTCCTCCGCCTTCTCCTCCTCCTCCCTCTTCGTCCTCGTCCTCTTTATCCTCCTCCTCCTCCTCCTCCTCCTCCTCCTCCTCCTCCTCCTCCTCCTCCTCCCCCTCCTCCTCCCTCTCCTACATATGGTAGCGGTGGTGGAAAGTCGGCCCATCATTCATACATGACCACCGCAAGGAGGATCAAGTTTCAGGGGCCTCGGCAAGCGGTGGATATGGACCCGTTCCGGCCCCCACGGGCCAAATCCATATCCATATCCACCGCCCGCTGGGGCACCAGGGCGTCGGTTCCCAGGCGGTGGTCATGGATAAATCCCAGCCTCGCAAGAGGGGGGTTCACGCCGGTCGATGAAAGTAGGTATCCTTGGGTTCTCAGATCCCAATCTACTCTCGCCGCCTTCCTACTTCAAGAGTCGGGTGGCCTCTTCCCTCCTCTTCGAGGGGCGGGCGGGAGCCCAAGCTACTTCCGTGTGCCGCCCAGTGCAGTCCTTTGCTCTGGCTTGCAGAGCCCTCTAGCCTGAAGGCGTACGAGAGGGCAGCAACTCGAATCGGTCACGATATCAGAACATGATGCGGTGGCACGGGAGCCGGACCCTTGGCGCTCGGCTCGATTTCGATTATTCTTCCTCGGCCTCGTGCTGCCCTCTCAGGTTAAGTACTTCGAGGGGAAGGCCTTCCTGGCACAGTCGCCCCAGCTCTACAAGCAAATGGCCCTGATGACCGACATGCCGCGCGTGTTTGAGATCGGCCCTGTCTTCAGATCCGAGAGATCTTTCACGCACAGGCATGCGTGGATGCACAAGCATGAAGTGGAGAACTGTGCTGCTGCACCATGGAGACGAGGTGGGGAAGGAAACAGGCTGGGTGGACAGGGAGAAGGAGGGGAGATGATGAGGAGTGGGAGGGATAGGATGAGAGGCCGCGAACGATGAGGGTGAGGCGGTGGTGGAGGTGGAGGAGGACAATCAGCCGAATGAGCGTCATTGACAGGTCAATTGAGGACAATGGCACTCCATATGCATGGTGGCGGGTGGCTTGATCCCATTGTGTATCCATCTTGCCCCATCATTTCTCCTTCATTCTGCTCTCCCCATTCCTATGCCAGCTCTTTGTTCGAGGCAGCCACGCGGATCGAGCATCGATACGCTTTGCTTTCTCAGCCGCTTCAGCCTCAGAGGCCCCGTAAGGGGCCGTGCTAGCAGCACGTTTTCACTGTACACGCGTTGAGTCCAGGACAAAGTCCTTGTGCCCAAAATGGGCCATCGCCGCAGCCCCTCGCCGCCCCTTGCGCTTGGCCTCGAGCCAAGGGAGCGGCAGCCGCCCGCGGGCGACTGGCTCTGGGCGCGGCCGCCCTTCGCAGCCGCCCTTCGCCCGCGCGGCCCCGGCGCACGCGGGAGGCACGCCGCGCAGTTGGCGGCGGCGGCGGCGGCGCAGCCGCCCCGCATCAGGCGGCCGCCCGGGCTCGCGGAGCTGGCGCAGCGTGAGGTTCGGTTCAGGCGGCCGCCCGGGCTCGCGGAGCTGGCGCAGCGTGAGGTTCGGTTCAGGCGGCCGCCTGGGCTCGCGGCGCTGGCGCAGCGTGAGGCCGCGCGCGCGCCGCTGGCGGGCGAGCTGCGCGGGCCTCGCCAGGACGCGCTCCTGCAGGGGATGCCGACCCCCCTCCGCCTGGGCCAGCGGGCGGCCGCTCGGGCCGAAGTGCAGGCTCCCGAGCCGCCCGCAGGCGGCTCCGCCGCGGGCGTGCGCGAGGAGGCCATGCCAGCCGTGGCAGACCCAGGTGCCGCCGCTGACATACCTCCACCAGTACGGGCAGACCCGCCGCCGCTGACAGACCTCCCCCAGGTGCCGCCGCTGACATGCGCGCCGCCGCCGCGACAGGATGGGCAGAGCCGCACCCTCTGACGCGCAGCCTTTTGCCATGTCAGCGGGGCCCGCCCGCCTCGTCGACGCCGGGCAGACCCCAATGGGTGCGCATGCGCCGTGACTCAGATCTTCTCATTATGTACATATGCAAATATATTAGCTGTTGTATGCGCGTGGGTATGTGTATATGCATGGTGCCCTCTGCCAAAAAATCGTGGGACAAGGGAGCATCGGCATGGCATCGGCATGATCCCGCCAGCCTTCTGTTACCATTTGTCCCCCTTTCCGCGTGCCGCCAGCTTTCTGTTACCAGTTGTTCCTTCCCCGCGTGCCGCCAGCTTTCTGTTACCAGGACAGATATGTGATACATTTGCTGCCACTGTGTTGCGTCGACTCCTGAATACGCCAGAGCGGCGACATATTAAATTGCCATAGTGCGCCGTCTTGTGTCGCGGGGGTGGTGGCAACGCCACTTCTGCGAAGCCTCGCGCGGGTGGTGACAACGCCACTCTTGCGAGGCAAGTTTTCGCCCGGAACTCTTTGGCTCAAGTTTGTTGCGTTCTGTGGAAAAATGGTCAATCAGCGTACCGAGGAGAGCGAACAAGATCGCCTATCCGTTCGCCTCGCTTTCTCGGTAAACACCCTACTGATTCGAAAGAGACCCAGGCCCCAAGATGCCCCAACACGGCTGTTATGCGATCGCAGCTTCGCCTAATACATTTTTGCCAACTTCAGTTGCAGCACTGTTCAATCATTCGATCTTGCTGCATGAGCGTTGCGCGACCGCGACGCACCATCTCCGTGCGAAGTAGCGTGCGTGCGCAGCCTTCGTCCTGCACGTGCTCCGCCAGCTGGCGTGTCAGCGCGTGCATTTAATTTCACGGCTGTGTTCCCTCCTTCGTCCGTCTTTCTTCGATATTCCTGCAAGTGCTCCGCCACCCGGCGTGACAGCGCGTGCATGATGTTTCAAGGCAGTTTGTTGGGCGACCTTTGGCATTGCTCGTTTTTTCTGCACGTGCTCCGCCAGCTGGCGTGGCAGCGCGCGCATTCTATTTCAGGGCAGTCCTCCGTCATTCCTTGTCCTTCCCGCACATCATTTCTCCTTCATTCTGCTCTCCCCATTCCTATGCCAGCTCTTTGTTCGAGCCGGTAGGGAGCGCCACAGCAGAGCCCGCGGAGCTGGTCGGCGCGAAGGCCCGGCCAGTGCCCGCCCGATCCCGCGCATACTACCGGCTGCCTCCCCTGGGGGCCAAGCCAGAGCTTTGGGCAGCGACGTCCGGCGCCAGCGCGTGGGCAACAGTAGCCACGAGCGTCTGAACGTCTCGTCGCCTGCCCCGACCGAGGGTCTAATTTTTCTTTCTCTTACCAACGCAGGGATGAGTTATCGAAGTTTTACATACGAGCACGCCTCCCCGAGGCGACGCACCCAGCCCCTCGGGCCAGCGCGATAGAGGAAAAATGTTTGTCTTTCGCTTCTCCTCGCCTGCATCGCCGCTCCACGGCCTGGCCCCCGACCAGCCGACACCCACAGAACGAGCCCTGCGCCCACGGCAGAGGCGCGAAGATGCCCTTCCTCCCCCGCCTTGTCCTCGTCCCTCGTCCCTCCCCCTCTTCTCGTCCCTCCCCCCTTTTCTTGTCCTCCCCCCTGTTCTCGTCCCCCCCCCCCTCTGCTGGCAGAGCGCGAAGGTTTTCGCGCGCTATGTGGTCGTGGTGCTGTCGCCCAGGATCCCCCCGGGCCCTCTGCCCTAACCAGCGCTGGCCCTCGGCCAACCGCTGCTCGACCGCACGCTGCGCCCCCGGCCCGGCGCTCCGGCTTTCCAGGGCAGGCCACCATCATCTCTTTCCTCTCCTCCCTTTCCTCTCCTCCCTTTCCTCCCTTCCCTCTCCTCCCTTTCCTCCCCTCTCCTCCCTCTCCTCCTCCCTCTCCTCCTCCCTTTCCTCCCTTTCCTCCCTCTCCTCCCTACCATCATCGGCTTTCCTTGCCTCTCCTCCCTTTCCTCCCTTCCCTCCTTCCGCATCCTCGTCTCCCCCATGTGGGAATCGCTCTCGGCCGGCCGTTCCGAGCAGCGTCTCGGCGCCGGGACCCGCGTCGCGAAGGTCAGGCTCGTGTGCGAAGGGAATCGTCTTCGTCGCTCGGCCCCGGACCGTACCTTCGGCGAGGCGCAGCGGACGGCCGCGTGCTCGAGCGCAAGGCATGCTTTCAGGCTTTCTTGAGACGTGCGCGGCGGTTGTGCCTCGGGTCGGGCGAAAGGGGGGGATTGGGAAAGGGGGGGGTACGAAATTTGCTGCATGCAGCTGGTTTCGGCCTCTCCGAGGGGCCCATTCCTCGATACATAGCCGCCTCCGGCGCCGGGAGGCGCCGGGGAAATCAGCTACGTGAGCTGATTCTCAAACCCCCCCTTTGCTATCCCCCCCTTTCGCCCGACCCGAGTGCCCCCTCTGCCGTCCGTGCCATGCGTTCTGTCAGCTCTCGGCGAGGCGCACGGGGCTCCAGGCTCGGGCTCTGCGTCGGAGCCGAACGACACGCCACGGGTGCCATTTGTCCATGCTTGAGCTCTCGGCGAGGCCCACGCTTACCGTGGACCTGGTGGCCGTGTCTGTAAGCTTTCGGCGAGGCGCTTGGGGTTCCAGGCTCGGGTTCTGCGTCGGAGCCGAATGGCACGCCTACGAGTGCCACACATCACTGTTTGTGCTCTCGGCGAGGCGCATGTTTGCCTTGAGCAAAGTTGCCGGCCGAACGGCACGCCTACGAGTGCCTTGCGTCACTGTTTCAGCTTTCGGTGAGGCGCACGCTGCGTTGAGCCTGGTTGCCGTCGAAGCCAGAACGGCACGTGATCAAGACAGTTTTCTTCTGGTTTGTCCGCCGTTGCAGTTTTGGCTCAGATCGTCATGAGCACTCCTCGCAGTGCTGGGGACGCGCCGTCCAGAGGTCCGCCCTCCAAACGGCCTCGCTACGCCTCACGCTCTGGCACGCCGCCCGCGCCGATTCCGGCACGGTGGAGCAATGGGCGAGCGGGCGTGCCAGCCACGAGTGTGGTCACCCACGCTCCGGTGATCCCATGCCTGGCTCCAGGCGCGTCCGCGAGCGGTTCACTACGGAGGTTCGTGCCGCTGGCGCAGCCGCGCGGGAGATCACCAGGCTGCATTCTCTCTCCAGGCGCCGGTCAGTTGGTGCACTTACCCAGCCAGCATGGCAGTTTTGGCATTGGAGTTCCCAGCGTCGATCTTCAAAGACGTGACTTCCCTAGGCCTCCACTTCCAGATGATGGCCAGATCAGGGGCTCCATTAAGGCAGCTTTGTCCATAGCTGGCGACCCCGTGCGCCTCGCGAGTGCTTTGGGCGCTCTCAGACAGGGCTTCTATGCGAATTCCTCCCGCGAGGCAGTCTCTCGCAACCGGGCTGACGTGTGCAGATTGGCAGAGCAGGCGGCATCGTCCATTCCGGATGTATCTGCACCCTTCCCTCTAGAGGTCGCCGTCGTGCACGCGGTGGCTGCGGCTCTCAAAGGGGCTCGGTTCAAATCTACAGAGCAATACCTCAATGAGTTGCGGCTTGAGCACATCGAGCGCGGCGCACCTGTTTCGCAGCAGCTCGCCCGGGCATTCGACCAGTGCAAGCGGTCTGTCCGACGAGGTGTTGGCCCGAAATCCAAGGCCGCTGAGTTGCGGGAGGACGGGTTTCGGCCGACTGATGTTTTGGAGGCCCTGCAAGGCGCTGCTGGTCATGACTTGGCCTCGCCATGGCGCGCCTGGGTGGTAGCCACGCGCTTCCTGCTCAGGGAGATCGAGCTGGCGGCAGCGAGGCTTGCGCACGTAGATTTTCCCTCGGCCGGGAGCGTGCGAATGCGCCTCCCCGTGTCGAAGACCGACGCCTGGGGTGCTGGCGCGGCCGTCACGCTGAAATGCACATGTCTGCTGGGCCCCTTCGACAAAGCTTCGTGCCCCGTGCACACATTGATGGCGCACGTTGAGGCGCGACGTCGCGCTACTGGCACTCGCGCCCAGGACGCGCGCGAGCTTGAAGAGCCGCTTTTCCCAGACGTTGCCGGCGGCACGGTGTCCAAGGCCGCAGTCATCCAGGGCTGGCAGCGCCTCGCGGTCGACGGGCACCCTGTGCTAGGAGGCCACTCTGCGAGACGGTCTGGTGCAAAACGAAACGCGCGATCTTGATGGCCGCTCTCAAGCATCCAAACGGTCGGGCGGTGGGCTTCCTGCACGGTGTTGGAATATGTTGAAGAGGCGCTCACCGAGCGGCCACTCGACGGCCAGGGGCGCGCCGCGAGCTCTTCTGCAGAGCCGCCACCAGAGGCCCAGCTCGAGCCACTTGCGCGACGCGTCGCCAACCTGGAAGCGTCGATGCATTCGCTGGCAGAGGCACGGGGGCTACCAACCCCGCGGCTACCGGAGGTCAAGATCTCCGCGCCTCCAGCAGGTTGGTCCCGGTGGGTCCGGTCAGAATCCTCTGGCACCATCCACGCCGTCGCGAGCCCGCCGGACACGCCGTTGCCGTCGTGGCGCGCATGCTGCGGCTGGCGATTCGGCTCATCCGCGAGCCTCTCGACCTTCCTCAGCGAAGCGCCGGCTGCCGACGGAGCCAACCTCTGTCGAAGGTGCCCGTCGCCCCACCAATTCGCTCTCTCAGTCGCCGCGGCTTCGCCAGGTGGTGGAGAGGGCGTCGCCTGAAGGTTGAGGGCCGCCGCCGCTGGCACGCGCCCGCTGCTTTCACCTCCACGAGGCTGGTGGTTCACGCCCCACGGGCCGGGACCATCTTCGGGTCTTTCCTTCGCCTCCACGAGGCTGGCGGTTCACGCCCCACGGGCCGGGGCCGCCTCGGAGATTGCATTTTCGCCTCCACGAGGCTGGTGGTTCACGCCCCACGGGCCGGGATCATCTTCGGGTCTTCCCTTCGCCTCCACGAGGCTGGCGGCTCACGCCCCACGGGCCGGGGCCGCCTCCGAGATTACACTTTCGCCTCCACGAGGCTGGCGGTCCACGCCCCCCAGGCCGGGGCCGCCTCCCGGGCTGCCCCTTCGCGCCTCCTCGAGGCTGATGGTCATGCCCCACGGGCCAGACTCATCTGCGGGGCTTTCCCTTGCCGCTGGTGCGGCTGCTGCTGCGGCTGCAGCGGCGGCCACCGCCGACGACGACATGGACGTCCTCGATGACGAGTGGGCGGACGACATTCGTCGGGCCGCCTCGGGTGCGGCGGCGGCGGATCCCGCTGGAGTGGGAGGAGCTGCCGCCCCTGCCTGGCCGCGGAGGCGCAGGCGGAGGCCCGAACCCGCCCCTGGGCGCGAGGGCCGGTGGGTCGTGGACGCGGAGGGCGCTGGCGCGGCCGGCGCGGCCGCGAGCACGGGGCTGGCACTCGCGGGGGACCCGGGGGCGAAGGGGCAGGCGGACGCGACGGTGGCGGCGGCGGAGCCTGGCGGCGGAGCTGCTGCCTCGGGCGCGGCGGCGGGGGCGGCGGCTGCCCTCGAGGACGCGTTCGCCGCGGCGGACGGCGTCCTGCGGAGGGCGGCCGATTGGCGCCCCGAGGCGAGCGACGACCTTCGGCGCATGCTGGAGGCCGTCCGCTGGCACCCCGCCTAGGCCCTTGAGTTGGGGGTGCCTTCGGTGGTCTGAGCCTTTTCAGGCTCGGCACGGGGTGGATGGTGGCTCGCGTGGCTGCCTCACCTGACGGCGCACACCCACGCGGCGCGGCGTGCGCGCTGCTTCTTGGAGGCCGCTGTTTGCGGAGCCTCCTTGCCGCATTTTGCGGCTCTCGCCTTCGTGGCGGCAGGATCGGTTCGTATTGCACGGGCTGCCTTGTCATTTTTTAAATAATAATAATATATATATATATATAAAAATAAAAAAAAAAAAAAAAAAAAAAAAAAAAAAAAAAAACGGTCGGGCCCCGCGGGCCCGCATCGTCCTGCGCAGCGCAGTCGTTTCACTCAGTCACAACGGACCTGCCGAGCACGCAGGACTTGGCGCACTGATGTACAAGAAAAAGTGCCCGCCTATCTTCTCAAGGGTGGCTGGGTGGGATTGCAGGAAGGGAAGTGCTTGTCCGTTATTGACAGGTCAATTGAGGACAATGGCACTCCATATGCATGGTGGCGGGTGGCTTGATCCCATTGTGTATCCATCTTGCCCCATCATTTCTCCTTCATTCTGCTCTCCCCATTCCTATGCCAGCTCTTTCTTCGAGGCAGCCACGCGGATCGAGCATCGATGCTCTTTGCTTTCTCCCGCCCGCCCTCCCAAATGGGTGTGGTGGTGGAGAGGGCGTCGCCTGAAGGCTGAGGGCCGCCGCCGCTGGCACGCGCCCGCTGCTTTCACCTCCACGAGGCTGGCGGTTCACGCCCCACGGGCCGGGACCATCTTCGGGTCTTTCCTTCGCCTCCACGAGGCTGGCGGCCCACGCCCCACGGGCCGGGGCCGCCTCCAAGATTGCACTTTCGCCTCCACGAGGCTGGTGGTTCACGCCCCACGGGCCGGGATCATCTTCGGGTCTTCCCTTCGCCTCCTCGAGGCAGGCGGCTCACGCCCCACGGGCCGGGGCCGCCTCCGAGATTACACTTTCGCCTCCACGAGGCTGGCGGTCCACGCCCCCCGGGCCGGGGCCGCCTCCCAGGCTGCCCCTTCGCGCCTCCTCGAGGCTGATGGTCACGCCCCACGGGCCGGACTCATCTGCGGGGCTCCCCTTTCGCTTCCACGAGGCCGGCGGTCGGGCCCCGCGGGCCCGCATCGTCCTGCGCAGCGCAGTCGTTTCACTCAGTCACAACGGACCTGCCGAGCACGCAGGACTTGGCGCACTGATGTACAAGAAAAAGTGCCCGCCTATCTTCTCAAGGGTGGCTGGGTGGGATTGCAGGAAGGGAAGTGCTTGTCTCGGAAGCAATTGGTAGTTGGAGAGCGGCAGCCAGGAGAAGGAGGAGGAGGAGGAGGAGGATTAGGGGAAGAAGGGGGATGCAAGCAGGAAAAAGGAGGAGATGTCCTAACGTTTCGCCGATTCCCATGTGCCCAGCCAGAAACGATGCCAAGGCGAGCTGCCTCGAGCTGGGAAGTGCAGGAGCGAGCAGTGAATCGAAGAGGGGAGGCAGCCGTCGAACCGGAGAGGGGGAGCAGCCCGAGCAGATCCACGAGTCAACCGTACATGTCGGGGGTGGACAGAACCCCCAACAGTGACACTCGATTAGTGAACTGTCCGTTTTCGCTTTTCGAGAGGGCGCCCTGGCTGTTATTTTCCAGGCTTGCGCCCGCTCAGGTCGTTTTCTCTAAACCACGTTTTGCGAAAGGGGGGTCTGTCCATCCCCGAACATGCATGCATTCGCGGATCTTTCAAGGTGGTGGCCGTTTGGAAGGTTGTTTGGACAGCAGTCCTTGCCGGAGGCCATAGGGGCTCTGCTGGGACTTCTTGGGGGCCTCTCGCTGGAAAGCGCCGTGTCGGGTGTACTTCGGCGCAGAAGGCTTGTCGGGGGCTCCACTCCGTTGGTGAACGCGCCATGCTCGAAGAGTGTTCGGTGATTGTTTCCCTTTGCTCAACCCCCTTGGAGCTCAGGGTCTTATCCGGGGCGCTGCCGCGCGGGTCCGCAGGCCGCGCTCGGGCGGGCGCCCGAGGGGCGGGGGGTGGCGGGCGCCGGGGGGGGGCGAGGGGCGGCAATCCATCAGAGGCGACGACAGGGGCGAATAGCCTTAAGTCGGGCGTGTCCCCCTACCGGGGGTTTTCGATGAAAAATAAAAAAATACAACCAAAATAGTCAAAAACTATTCCACAAATAGTCTGAGAATTATTTTTAAAGTTTTTTTGACCATTTGGGTGTATCTTTTTAGTATTTTATTTTTCGTCGACAATCCCCCTGTAGGGGGACACGCCCGACTTAAGAATAGCCCAGGGGAGACCAATGCATGTATTCAGGTGCGCCGATGATCTGTATCTTCGGGAAGGCTCCCGGGCGAATGCGTGTTATGCCCGCCCCTGGGCTATTCGCCCCTACCGCCGCCGCCGAATCCAGTGGGCGTCCCTGCACCGACCTCGTACGGTGGGGGCGTTGAGTAAGGAATGTGCCTAGGAGGCGTCAGACCCACGAGGATTCCTTATCGGATGAGGGCGGCGGTGACTCTCATAGCTAATCCACGATTGGAGTTCCACCAGCGTCCAGACTCTGGTTTTTTTATCCAACGGTTCCTTACAATGCTCTCACCACATTTGGTCACGTCTTCTGCCTGGAGGGCCAAAAACGCGGGAGCCTGGTCACACACGCGAGCGAACGCATCTCGGGCTGGCTGCGTCGGGGGGCCCCAGCTACTGCTTCGCAGGGTGGAGGAGCGCCCGACACACACACACACACACACACACACACACACACACACACACACACACACACACACACGCGCGCGCACGCACGCACGCACGCACGCACGCACGCACGCACGCACGCACGCACGCACGCACGCACGCACGCACGCACGCCGCACGCCCCCCGCCCGCCCCCGCCCGCCCGCCCGCCCGCCCGCCCCCGCCCGCCCGCCCGCCCGCCCGCCGCCCCGCGCGCGCGCGCGCGCGCACGCACGCACGCACGCACGCACGCACGCCCGCACGCACGCACGCACGCACGCACGCACGCACACACGCACACACACACACACACACACATACACGACACACCACACACCACACACGCACACACGCACACACGCATACACGCACGCACGCAAGCACGCACGCCCGCCCGCCCGCCCGCCCGCACGCACGCACGCACGCACGCACACCTGCCACTGCAAGCGCGGTGGCGATGATGTGCGTGCGCGGCGCGTCAGGCTGGCGAAGTGCCAGTGCCGTTTTTGCCGGGTCCGCGCGGCAGGGACAAGGTAGGCGCCCGACAGACACGACGAGAAGCGTCAGAGCCCCGAGTCATCAGGGGTCACTTGGTTCAGGGCAAACTCGGGTTAGTTTTTCGGGAATCCGAGCCCGAGTTACCCAGGGCCCGAGCTACCACGGATAATTCGGGCGTCCAGAGCCCCAAATCATCAGGGGTAACTCGGGTCAGGACTAACTCGTGATTGTTTTTCGGGAATCCAAGCCCGAGTTACCTCAGGCCCGTTACCATGGCTTTCTCGGGCGCCCAAAAGCGCAGGAAAGAGGCGGGCAGAGGCAAGCGTGATACAGCCGGACCGAGGTATACGATCGAGGTCTGTTCGGGGAGGGTGCCCTAATGTTCTTCGTGTTCGCTGCATGTTCTTGTGCATCCTGGGGGATGCGCTCCAGGGAGGGGGGTCCAGCGCAGATCCAAGAAATCCGCGCGGAGCGCAACAAGTTTATGTTTATGCCGTTGTTTGTTTCTAGCTTCACCTGAGGGCTATACTTGAGCCCACCTTGCTCAGTGCAATATCCTGGCAGGCCACGCAACAGGGTGGCATGGGGTCGGATGGCACAGACAAGAGCGGCTAGGGGAGGAAAGACGAAATAGAGAGGAGTGGATGAGGGAAGGAGGGGCTTGACATCGCTCGGACGTATGTTTTTCTTCTCGGCGAGGACCATCGAGGAGCACCTTGGATCATCTTGCCAGACATGCACGCGCGAAATCGAGAAGTGCACGGGGAATGGACGTCCGAGCGATGGCGAGGGGAAGGAGGGAGCGGGCAGAGGGAAGCGGGCGCCGCGGGGACGGGGATGTCTTGTCAGGCACATGACAGAGTTCACGGGGCTCGATCTGGAGATGACCTTCAAGGACCACTACCACGAGGCCGCGGCCGTTGCGACGCCTGCGGAGTATCCTCCGTCCGACGTGCTGTGCTGTTATACTGGGCTAGGTGGCGGCGGTGCTTCCTGCCCCCTTCGGTTCCTTCCTCATCGGTGAATTGCCTACAGGGCGTCTCTCAACTCTCTCGAGACGCTGCGAGCTGCACATCCGCGCATACTGCGACGGCAAACAGGCAGCACTGGCGAATGTGATCGTTGTATTATTCGTTGTTTTGCCGATCGGCGCGGGCCCTCGCCCCACCCACCCCCGCCCCCATGGAGTAGGTCTTGGTTTTGTTTGGCGCCTGTTTCAAGCAGGCCCATACAGTCGGGGCGCTGAAGAAGGAACCCTTTTCTTTGGGGAGGGGCTCGGTGTTCCTTGATTGTTTCACAGTTTGCCTCAGGTCTTCCTGAGGTTTTCAATGGGACATCGATGTTTAACTTATGAGAAAAAAGGGGCCTCGTTCCTTATTTAGGGTTCCTTAGGTCAACGCCCCGACTGTAGGATGCACTGTTGTAAACAGTCGTGTTAAGCAGAGGTCCAGAGCCAGACCCCCGCCCTCCTCCCCTTCCGCCCAGTGCCCAATGGAAAGGAGGAGGAGGAGGAGGAGGAGGAGGAGGAGGAGGAGGAGGAGGGAGGAGGGAGGAGGAGGAGGAGGAGGAGGAGGAGAAGGAGGAGAAGGAAAGCGCAACGTCGACTGAGAACACGCCCACGTGCCGCCACCTCGTGCAGCAGCGCGCCCCCGAAGCACGCAGCGCGCGGCAGCGCGGCAGAGCGCCCCCGAGAGCGCCGAGCTGACACGGCCGGCGCGCGCCCGAAGGCCGGCCACGGGCTGGACCGCGCCGCGCTGCCGCCCACTGGAG
>CAUYUJ010015802.1:144864-234591 GCA_963575745.1 Prorocentrum cordatum | reverse complement strand
GGAGGAGGGAGGAGGGAGGAGGGAGGAGGAGGAGGAGGAGGAGGAGGAGGAGGAGGAAGAGGAGGAAAGCGCCGAACACGAAGCGCCAAGAGAAAAATTGAGCACCAAGAAAACGAGGAAAACGCCGAACACGAAGACGAACCAGAAAAACATCGAGCGCCAAGAGAATACCGAAACCTGAAGATGTTCACGCGTCGGGCCCTGGGAGGCGAGACTCGTTCGACACTGTTTCGACATGTTTCTGGGTGCTCGAAATTATTTCTGCGATGTTGCCCTTAAGTACGATGGAAGCAACCTCAGGTATAACATAGTTTTGTTCGCCGTCGGGGACGCCTGTCCCCCGGGCGGCTGGAAAGTTTGCACCCCTACGTGGCACCGCAGGGGTATGAGCTTTGCAGCCGCCCGGGGGCAGGCGTCCCCGACGGCGGACAAGTCTTTGTCTTTGGCACCGCTCTTCGCCCCCGGACAAGGTGGTCAACGGCCCGCCGTTGGCGCCCATGCCTTCCTCTTCCAAAGCAGGCGGCAGGTTAGAGACCTATAGGTCGCCCGCGGGGGCGCGAGGACCATCGCGCTGCGCGCGCCGCCGGCCGGGCCAGAGCGACGGCCCCTCTCTTCCCAGGGGCCGGCGCGGGTGCGCGGAGGGAGCCGCCCGCCGCGCACCGCAGCGCGCGGTGCACGAGGCCTCCTCGAACGGCTCGCGGTGGCTCGCGGGCGGGCCGCGGCTCGCGGCTCGCGGCTCGCGGACTGGTCGCGGGGCGCGGGCCGCCAGTGCCGGCGCCAGCGGGTGTGGGGCGAGGTTGCCAGCGGGTGGGCGCGTCCAGTGGCACACAGGCACGCGGGCCGCTTGCCAGGGGCAGCGTCAGGGGGAGGCATGGGCCCCCCCCCCCCGGGGACGCACTGGTCCCCGATCGGCCATCCATCGCCGATGGGGTCCTGGTCGCCCACCGCGCCCAGGAACGTGCGGGTTTGCTATCGGGGGCCTATCGCCGATCAATCGGCGAGGTGTCGCCGATTTCAGGTCGACGTTTCTCCTCCGGAGCCAGTCCCCTCCGACTGTCCCCCCTCGCACAATGACGCGATGCCACCCTCCACCCACCTTCCAACGTGCCTCCCCTCCAGGGGCAGGATGCCTAAGACCGCTCGAGCCCGTCGCTGTGAGGAATGTGCAGCACGTGTGAGCAACGTGCGATCTGTCAATGGCTTGCTCGTGGGCGTGCCTAACTTTTAGGTCCCCAGGTTTTGCCCACGGGTGCTGAATTAACAGAGAGTTGCGTACGGGTATCGAATTGTCTGTGGCCTCAGTGTGGATGGGTCTGTCGATCAGGCACTCTGTGTAAGTATTGTAGTCGTGTTGCACACGGCGGGATGCGAAGCAACCAAATTGTAAATGCTTTTGGCTGAAACTCTGGCATGTAACGATCACATCCCGGCTTCTGTAGCTTCGCGTTCCGTTTCGTTTGCCCAAGGTTGAGCTAAACAGTCCAGATGTGAAGGGAGAATCGCCTGGGGACGTTCAAAGATTGTGTGATGCCCAAAGTGCCAACTCCCATGACCAGACAAGCGTGGTTTGTGATTTGCATTGCAGTTGTCTGTCAGTTTTTTTTTGCGATGCAGTTGTATTTGCTCTGTGTGTGTGGTCGCTTTAAGCTGATCTTAGGGTTCCGCGTGTGCACGTGGGGTGTCCTCGGGATGTGCAGGGATACCGTGATGCCCAAGGTGTCTGTGACGGTTGCCAGAGAAAAAAGCACAGCGTCCCTCTTGATCGTACGCTTGTTCTATTGCACGGCTGTCTGTTGCGCAGAGGTGTTCTTCGCGCTGCGTTTGGTTACCCAAGGCTGCTCTTAGGGTTGTGCGTGCGATGCATGGGCTACGGCTGTGAGTTTCGTAGAGGTGTTCTGCGCGCTGCGTTTGGTTACCCAAGGTTGCTCTTAGGGTTGTGCGTGCGATGAGCGGGCTGCGATTGCCAAGCGCGGAGCGCGCTCAGCATCCGAGGCCACATCCCATTGTAGCTGAGTGATGGGCCGCCCACCATATTGAGCCAGTAATTGCAACTTCTTACTCTGTCTGGGATGTTTTGAAAGGCTGCGGCTTCCAAGCGCCAACCGGCTCGAGCAGAACAGGCAGCTTCCTCGCACTGCCTTGTTCTTGCGGGTGTTGCAGTTTGCTTCGCGTGGCCTCTGTGGGCTTGCTTCGGGGGATTCTGGGTGCCGTGCGCACGAGGCGGGAGTGGTCCGGGGAGGTTTACTGCAGGGCTTCACGGCCGACAGGTCAGCGGCAGTGAGCGGGCACTGGTATGTGATAAGTAATGTGCTGTTCTTTTGCAGGGCAGTTCGGTTTGACTGCGGTTGGCTTGGATGGTGTGTTGTTTGCGCTGAATGCTTTTTTCTTTGGCGACGCTTTTTGTCTGGGGAGGTTCAGGGTTGAGCGACGCTCAAAAGTCCAACCGCCATGTGCAGAACCAAGACGTTGATGGTTTTTGTCTGAATTGAAATGTATGCTGTGTGTCATTTCTCTTCTTCTGTATGGCTCGTTGGCGTTTAACGCTGCGTTTCACCCCATGAGCGGAAACCTCTTATGCATGACGTGCCTTCTTTGTCTGGCAGGACGACGGGTCTTGTTAGTTACACTTGCTCTGGTTTGTTTGTCAGATTGCGTATGTTTTTTGGTCTGGCGAGTGTTGCTCTTAGGCTTCCTAGGTCGACCTGCTCTGGCTAGTCTGGCTGGCATGGCTGGAGACGGCAAGGTGAATCGTGAAGACAAGGAGGGCGGCTTCAGGAAGGCGGGAGGGGTCAGGAAGGAGGGGTGAAGGGAGGATAGGAGGGAAGGAGAGGAAAGAGGGGAGGCGAACGAAGAGGGGAGCGAAGGGAGGAGAGAGGGAGCGATGTGGGGGAGGGGAAGCGTGGAGCTCAGGGTTTGGGAAGGAGAGGGCGGAAAAAGAGCAGACAGGAGCACAACGTAGGAGCGGGAGCGGTAGTGGATGAGGAGGGCGTCGGAAGAGAGGAGGAGCTGAGGAGAAGGAAACAGGGAGGAGGAGAGAGGCGGACGAGGAGGCATGACAGAGGAAGATGAGTAGCAAGGGCGATGACGACGAGCAGCAGCAACCGCAGAAGCGGTAGCGGCGGCATCATCAGAATCAGCATGAGAAGGAAGATAAGTCCGAGGAGATGAAAAGGAATGAGCGCTCTGCATTGAGAGATGTATCGCGCTGGGGAGTCAAAATGTTTCGTTTCGAGGGGCTCAGGACGCTCTGCGAAATGTCTCCACCTACGGACGCATTCTCTTTGCCCTGCCTCGGCCGCGCAGGTCTTGGACGTGCTCGACGGTCTCTTCAACCACATCTTCGAAGGATGGCATTGATAGACATGACTCTGCTTCAGCTGGTGGCCCTTCTCCGGATTGGGCGTTCCAGAAAGAGCCCCGTCTTCGAGTGATTTGTAATTTGTCATGTCCTCTTAGGTGGAAGGCCGCCTGGAGGCGACAGAAGTAAGACGGGGGTGGCTTCACCGGTGGAAGCCGGCGGAAGGCTAGCGGAATCCGGCGGATGGCGGAATCCGGCGGAACCAAGTCGTCTTCCCAAGAGTTGCCATTTTTGGGGGGGGATTTTGGTTTTCCAGAATTCGCCTCGTAGTGCACGACCAATGTCGGAGGCCCACTCGATTGCTTGAGTACTTGCACCCTCGGGATGCAGACGGCGGCATCTTTTCGTCAACTTGCTGGGCCACTATCTGGTTCTGCCCACGGTCGTTCTGTTGTTGTCCCGTATTTGCCCCGCTTACAGATACAGTAGATTCGTTAGATATCGCGGTCGTGAGATTACAGGCCTGTCTCGTGGGCATTGTAATGCGGCATTGTTGATCCGTTCTGAGTATTGTCGGAGTTTCTTTTCCGGATTTCTGGAGCGATGTTACTTTCACTTCAGGAGTCACGGGGCCATTTGGGAGGATCTCGGGGCCGTGTAGGGGAGTCTTGAGGCTGTTTTGTGGTGGTATTTGGCCGTCCTGGAATTATTCTGGGGGTTGTATTGTAGGCCAGCTGTTGACCTACGGGGCCGTCCCGGGGCCATGTTGTGGGCATGCGGTAAAGTGGAGCTGCCTGGGAGCACCATGGATGCATCCTGGATGTCGTTACCGGACATAGTTTGAAGTGTAAGGGTTTTCTCTTTGCGACCTCTTCATGCTCTCGTGAGGTCTACGGTGAGGGCCAATGGAATCCTTGCTGAAGCTTGCTTGGCGTGTCGTGGGTTCCTTCTCGAGGCGTTGTGAGCAGCATCGTCGGCATGTCTGAAAAGTGTCGGCGACCAGCGGGTCGGAGAGGCCCCTGGGAGGTGCGTGGAGGAGCTCGCAGGGGGACCCCCAGCGTCCCCCGCCCTCAAAAGGGATTTTCGATGCACGGAGGGGGACCAGAGGCAGGGTGACCCTCCTCCTCCTCCTCCTCCTCCTCCTCCTCCTCCTCCTCCCCCTCCTCCTCCTCCTCCTCCTCCTCCTCCTCCTCCTCCTCCTCCTCCTCCTGGATCAACGGGCAGTGCACACATGAACCGTTGATGGTGCAGGGTGCTCTCTGGGAGTCACCCCCGCCCTCAAAAAGAGATTTGCGATGCGTTTTGAGGGCGGGGGGCGGGGGAAAAAAAAGGATTTTGCGATGCGGCATTGGCTCACGATCTTCGCTCTGGTCTTCCCTTCGGTGTTATCAGGTTTCTTCGATCTCAAATTTGCGTGGTACGCTTGACACGCAGCTTGTAATCCCTATGTTGCTTCGCTCTCTCGCATGAAGGAAAAAAAGGATGTGCGATGCGGGGATGGGGGACCAGGGGCAGGGTGACGGATCAACAGGCAGTGCACATGAACCGCCGATGGTGCAGGGTACTCCTCTCTGGGATTCACCGTGCGCCGTCTTCCGTGCCGAGGCCACTACCCTGGACGAGGCTTCCAGAGCAGCCCACGTTATTCTCAGGGGATCGCAAACATGGATTAAGGGGGCGTGGGTTAGCGACGGGTCCCGTTTCTATGGGAAATCGCGGATCTTCGCCGCCGAACGAGGCGGCACCGACTGCATTTTGGGGAGGGCGCCTCCCCCGAACGCGCGCCAGATCCATGGATCGCTAATCCATGTTTGCGCGCCCCCGATATTCTCACCCATTAGACTGGGAGCCGGCGGTAAACTGTCAACCAGGCGACCACCGGGACCCTCGTAGAGCTCTTGGCACGCGAAGTAGTGCTCAGAATAAAGTTCCCTTGAATATCAGCTTAAAAACTCGAAACATGTATTTTTTCGATGTTATACGAAGTTGGTTCCGCCCCCGATATTCTCACCCAGTAGATTCTACGAGAGGCTGGAACTGTGAGTGTCCCGAGATGGAGCGAAGGAGAGACGAGGAGGGGCAGGGGAGCAGCCACCCCTCTCGCACGCACTCGCGCCCCTCGGCAGGAGGGGTCAGCTCCCCCTCCTCTTCCTCCTCCACCTCCACCTTCTCCTCCTCCTCCCTTTCCTCCTCCTCCTCCTCCTCCTCCTCCTCCTCCTCCGCCTCCTCCTCCTGCTTCCTCCACCCTCGCAGGTCCAGGCATTCCGCAGTCCACGAGCGTTCTGCAATCGCACGGGCGAAGCAGCTTGCTGCTAAGGTTCTCGCAGATCGGGGAGCTGGGGGGGGTCCGAGCGTGGGGAAGGTAGCCAAGCCTGGTGGATTGGGATGTGGCCAACGCAGGGTTTCGGTTGCCCTTGTCGGTCAGGGGGTGGAGGCCCAAGAACGGACGGAATGGTACGGGCGCGTTGGATATAATTTCCGCTGTCTTGCTCATGATCTGGGGTAAAGGCGGACGGTTGGGAAGCATTAGATAATTTGCAACTGCGCTGGGGACGTTTGGAATGCTTATCCTGGGGAACGCAGGCGCCTTCGAGCATAGCTCGGGAACGAGCTTGCCTCGCTGGCTCCTGGTACTCCTTATCATAGCTTCGTCTCGCCATCAAGTGCGGGTCTCTGGCCCAAAGATTGAAGGAAATTCCGGAATAGACACCCCCGTTTCTGATACCATCTCTCAGCTGCAGCTCGCGGAAGCAAGCGGCTGGCCTCGTGCTCTCGGCTTCCTCCAGGGTCTGAGCGGCCATGCGGCGGGCATGCGCTGGCCGAAGACCGGTCGATGGGGGATGATGCGTGCGGCGTTTCGTCGACCAGACGCCGGAGTGACCTTCGGTGCGGGCCCATTGGAGTCCCCCGATCGCCGAACGCGATGCGACAGCAGCGCCTTGCACGCCTGTGTGTGGTCACCCCGCGGCCCCCCGATAGCCGTGCACCAAGGTCGGGGGAGCGCAAGACCCGGTTTTGCCAGGACTCGGGTTCGCCATCGTTTTTTGACGACCGTGATTAGGATTTTGACGAGTGGGAGTTTCGTGGGATGTCTGCAGCGGGAGGCCTCGTCAAAATGCAGGCTCGGCCTCGTCATTTTTTTGACGACCTCGTCGGGGATTTCCGAGTCCCCTGTACCCGGGTCTTACGCCCCCTTGACAAGGGTCACTCTCACCCAGGGTCACTCATTGCGTGTGGTCGAGGGAGCGCGCCGATGTCGGCCATGTACCCGGGGCTCTGCAGAGGCACCCCCAAAACCTCGTGGTCCCCGCTCTCGCCCCCTCGGCGCGCGGCGCCGGGCGTCCAGGATTCTTGCCAATATATGTATATATATATATATATATATAGACACACAAATCCCAGGATTCCCCATATGTTTACATATTTCCTGGGCTTTCGTCTTCCCCACAACTTCCCATATTTACCCATCTTTTCCTGGGAGTCGACGGTCAATTGTGTCTGTGTGTGTGCTGATCGCGCGCATGCGGAAGGCGCGGGCGCGGCCGTCCCCCGGAGGGCTCAACACGAAGTTCGCGCGCGAGATCGAGGCGGTGCGCGCACAGTATCCGTTCGAGCCGCTGCAGTGGAAGTTCCCCTGCAAGAGGCGCCGGCGGAGCTGCACCATGTCCCGCGCCCTGTGCTCCTTTGCTTCTCCAGCGGTGCGTCTCCTCTGCTGGATCCTGCCCCGTCCCTCCCAGTCCCGTTCCACCGCGTTTCGGCCTCGCGCGTTCCCTGCCCTCTCCATAGTCCCTCCGTCCGTCAATTCCTCCGACTCGTGCCCACCCCACCTTCTTGATACCGTTGTTTCTTGCTTATATGTCTCTATATATGAAAATATTTCTCCTTCTTCCTACATAATTATACACCATTCACATACATACAGGCAAATATGCATATATACGTACATGCATGCGTGCATACATGCATGCATGCATGCATACATACATACACACAGATGTCACACATGCATCAATCCAACCGAAAAGTATGCATACATACATGCAGCCATGCGCAACTGCATACGTGCATGCATACTTGCAGACAGACACACACACACATTCATACACATATACATACAGGCATACGTACATACATACACACATACATACATACACACATACACACATACACACATACCTACACACCTACACGTATACATACATACATACATACATACATACATACATACATACATACATGCATACATACATGCATACATGCAGACATACATGCACGCATGAATATATATATATATATATATAGTCACGCCTACGTACAAGCAAACGAACATGCATGCATGCATGCATGCATGCATGCATGCATGCATGCATGCATAGAAACACACGCGCACGCATACACACATACATTCATGCATGCATGCATACACCTACATGCATGCATACGCACGTACATCCGGACACACACACACACATCCATACACACATTCATACCTACGCACATGCATCCATACGTATTCTGATATACACACACGCACGTACATGCATACACACATACGTCAATGCATGCACGCATACACGCACAGACAGAAAGACAGACATACAGACAGGCAGACAGACATACGCACATACAGATATACCTGCATACATACACACATGCTTATACACACACACACACACACGTGGCTATACACGCCTACACACTTACATTCGTACATGCATACATACATACATACATACATACATACATACATACATACATACATACATACATCGAAGGACACATGATCTACAAACACCGACCTACACATGCATACATACATGCATACATGCATACATACTAGCATGATCGCATGCGTGACATCAAATATACATATGTATGTGTATATATCTGTCTATATTTAGCAAGCGTCCGCATTTACATCTGTATATGTCCATAGATCAACTGCACATACCACGATGGTCTCATTGTCTGAAGGGCTGTGCCCTTTGCAGCCGTCATCGCCGCATACTGAAGCATGTTCAGGCCGTGCTGGGACCATCTAGGTGACATGTTGGTGCACTCGCTGTTGGTATATATTGTGCATTTCTTCCTGCCTGAAGTTCGCAGAACGCTCTTGGAATACCATGGGGCACGATCCACGACCACAAAAGGGGTGTCGGGTGTTGGGGACAAAGCGTCAACCGTCTTAGATGCATGGAAGTTGCAGTCTGTGTCTACCAGAGCAGAGCCGATCGATATAGAATTTGATGCCGGTTTACCTCTCTTGCAAGGGGGCGCTGCCCCAAGCTGGCTGAAGGCTGGAGCCTGGGTTGAATGACAGGGCAGGTGTTTTCGGCTCGCTGTCGAAGTTTGCGATGGGCGCCGGCAGGGATCGTGCGCTCGCGGAGGCATCAAACGACGTCCCTGCTTCGGCGGGGCCACCGATTGAGGCATGGTTTGGGATACGGTGGCTTTGCGACATCACGTTGGTGATGAGGTCCGGTGGCTCGGGATTTGGGTTTCAGACAGGTTCCACGGCCCCGAGCTCCCCCCCCCAAGAGGAGGCGCCCAGGCTTCAGCCTCTCGTTAAGCCTTGGGTTTTTACCCTCGCGGTTCTTTCTTCCTCCCCCGGCCCTTTCTCCCCAGCTCACAGCTTTTCCCGCTCAGAAATAATCCGAAAATAATACGTGGACGATTATTTTAAAGTATGTTTGAATATGTCTTGCATCTTTTTAGACTATGTTTCATTTTTCGTGTCAAATGCGCATGTAGAGGGACATGCCCGACCTAACCTTCCAGCAGAGCCGGCTGGTAGCACATCAGGCGCAGGCGATGTGGCTGACAGTCATTCGGAGATCGGACGTTCTGCCCTTCCCTCAGTGTCCCCGCTGCGGGGCACGTCGATGTTCTGGCACCGGCTCGTTTACGCCCGTGAGTTCGTCAATCGTCCTTGGCTGTCCTGGCGCTCCGGGCTTACCTAGTCCTCCTACCCTATACGATTTCTCTGTCATGTGCTATCATGGATAAGTGAAGTCCCACATTCGGCTGTCCACCCAGACGCAGTCTCAGCGCTGCCACCTCCGAGCATAGGGGATAACCACCCCGATTGTGGAGTGGTGGGCGAACTCGTGTAGACTGCCAAGGTGGCGCGCACAGGCCTCGCCCCAAGACGCACGCATGCGACCGGAGGGGAGCCCGAGAGGCGAGAAGGCCGCCACGGGAGGGGATGTCGGGGGTGGGCAGAAGCCCCAACAGTGACACGTCGATCAGCGAATTGCGCGTTTTCGGTTCTCGAGAGGGCGCCGTGGCCGTCATTCTCCAGGCTTGCGCCCGCCAGGTTTGGGCCTCAGGTCGTTTTCACTAAACCACGTTTTACTAAAGGGGGGTCTGTCTATCCCCGAGGATGGTGTGCCAGGGGTCGGTCAGGCCGCGCCCGAGAGAGCCCCTGAGTGCAGGTGGAGAGCCCGCCCAGCGTGCCGCAAGCGCTGCACCGCCGCCCGCTCCCGAGACTCACGCCCGCGGCCTCGGGGGGCGTTTCCGGGCGTCCGTCGCCCAACCAGGGAGCGCGTTCCAGACACCCCGTGCACAGATGGGCGGTTTCGGAAACCCTGAACCCGAACATGTTTTCACCTTTTGGTGGCACCTCTT
Organism: Prorocentrum cordatum; assembly: GCA_963575745.1. NCBI lineage: Eukaryota > Dinophyceae > Prorocentrales > Prorocentraceae > Prorocentrum > Prorocentrum cordatum. Next base: position 224,666 of record CAUYUJ010015802.1, on the reverse strand, counting down.
TTACTTCCGCCGAGCTTTCGCCAGCTTCCGCCGGCGGAGGCGGCCTCGTCTTATTTCCGCCGATTTTTCCGCCGCCCTTCCGCCGCCTTCCGCCGCGGAAGAGGTGACAACTCCTTCGATCCTCGAAGGCAAGGCCCTTTCTTCAAGGCCTCCTAGATAGGGTCCGAGTAGATTGAGTCGGATAATCCCTCCACATCGCCGATGCATCGGCGATGCGGCTCGGTGTAGAGCCCGATTTCCTCCACGACGGCGTCGCCGATGCATCGCCGATGTCGCAGATGCGTCGCCGATGCGTCGGCGATGTATCGCCGATGTATCGGCGATGCGGCGCGATCCTCCGACCCCATCTACTCCGACCTAGGAGGCCTCTATTTCTGGAGCGCCTCATCTTAGAGCGTGAATTACCTACCCCGCTTTCGCTTCCAGGCAAAACCAAGTCATACCGCGCGCCTCCTCGTCAAGCGGCCTGACCAGTACAGGCCGTAGTTTGGCATCGCTTGTCATCTCTTGGAAGCGAGGGTGGTCAAAAGCGAGGTAGGGTTGTTTTCCCCCTACCATCTGATGCCTCATCCCGTGCCGTGCGGTTTGCCGCGCCACTTGCGGGGGCGTTCTCGGCGCGCGGGCCAGTGGCTCGAGTGCACGGTGCTCATGGTGCAGTCGGGTCGGCCAGTGCTGCAAGGATGCGTGAGAGGTGGGCCGGACCAGAGCTCGCCAAGGTGTCCAGCCGCGGCAAGCTTGAAGTCGGGCCTGTCCCTCGACTGGAGGAATACTCAAACAAAGTAGAACAATAGTCTGGGGACGGTTCTTGGAGTACGTTTGATCATTTTTGCATATGTTTCACGAGTTAACATGTTTCGTCCAACATCTGCTTGTCGGGGGACGTGCCCGACCTAAGGCAAGCCCTGACCACCCAGAGGCACTCAGTAAACCTCATGGCAGTTGCCCCATCTGGCAGCCCTGCCCACCGTCCACGCAGACGAGCAGTCGGGCGTGCCCAGGGAGAGCCAAGGAATCGCGCCGCCGCCACCGACGCAGGCCCAGTGCACGAGAAAGGCACCATCAGGGCCCCACGGCACCCTGCCAGGCACTCTGTCTGACGCGGCTGGGTGCTGCGGACGCTTGGAGCGCGTTTACTTGGACCTCGACGGTCGTGTCGCGCGGTCTCGGAGCCCCTGGAGGCCCCTGGGCCTCCTCCTCCTCTTTCTCCTCCCCCTCCTCCTCCTCCTCGTCCTCCTCCTCGTCCTCCTCCTCCTCCTCCTCCTCCTCGTCCTCCTCCTCCTCCTCGTCCTCCTCCTCCCTTGGGCCCAGGTCGCCCGCGAGGGCGCGAAGAGAGCCGCCCTTCGCGCGCCGCGCTCTGGGCCGGAGCGGCCGCAGGGGGCGGCGCGAGGGCGAGGGCGAGACTGAAGTCGGGCGTGTCCCTCTACAGAGGGGATCTTCAAGAACAGTCAAGAAACAGTCTGGGGACGATTTTTCGAGTACTCGTTGTTTATGTTTGGATCGTTTTGGACTCTTTCTCAAATTCGTCGTTCGAGATCGGCCTGCAGGGGGACGTGCCCGACCTGAGGCGAGACGAGAATCGCGAGTCGCGCATCGCGGGGCGCCGTGCGCGAAGTTTGGTGCCCTGCGGAGTCGGCTCCGCCTCGGGCCCCAGGAGGCCCCGGGCACCCCGCGGGGGCACGAGCCAAGAGAAGTGGACCGCGCCCCGCGCTGCACGGCCAGGGCCGAGGCCGCGCCCTCCTGCAGGAGGGGGCGGCTCGACGTGGTGCGAGGGGCGCGAGCCGCACGGCAGGCTCGTGCCGTGTGTCGACGCGGCGGCGACACCGGCGCGGACGTTCGAGGTGGAACGCCGCCAGCGGCCGCGCATCGGCCGATTTCGAATGCCTTCTTGATGGCCTGAGGGTAAAAACATACAAAAACAAGCACTGCGGGTAAAAACACACACACACACACAAAAACACACACACACACAGTGTGTGTGTTTTTTACCCCCCCCCCCCAGACTGATCGGATCGGACGAGAGTAGGGATTTGCGTATACCGTGTGCAGCTGGTTGTGCCCCGCTGCCTGGCGCTCTCTTTCGATACTTTGACGGATCTGGCGCTGGGAGGAGCCGGAAAAGCCAGGGGCGTGCAATTGATTCGTTGACCACCTTTGCTATCCTCGCGTTTCGCCTGCCCCGACACTGGGATATAGGAGACTCTTCCCCCGAGACAGAGCCACCCTCTTACCAGCCTGAGACACGCGCCTATCCCTGCGACCGGCGCTGCCTCATCTCGGCGCCGAGCTCAGGGCGTCCTTCCCAAGAATCGGGATAGGCTCGATTCGTGTTGGGAACAGGTGCAGATCTCGGTGGTGGCAGGACCCCTACGGTGAAGAGGACGCGCACATCGGGCGCGGGCTGTGGGGGCATGGGTGGTCCGATAAGTGGCAGTGGGACGGGAGAGGCAAACGGTGCGGCCCGGGAAAGCGTGGTGCGACACGACGATATAGGCGAGGCCAGTCTGTGAGTTTGCGTGCGCTTCTTCGGGGAGAGTTCGCTTTTGTGCAGCTGGAGCCTGCGCCAGAAATGGTCCGTCGGAGCAACCAGGATCCGGACGACCCCGTTGACCATCCACGCCGCTTGTCTGTCCTTGGTGTGGGACGGGAGGGGATGTGAGAGTCGCAGCAGGCAAGCCCAAGGATAGCCCAGAAGGGCCCCAGGAGGCCCCAAGGAAGCCTCAGCCCAGGGGGGCTCCAGGAAGCCCTGGGCTGCTCCGGGTGGCCTACCCAGGGAGCTACGGGAAGCGCAGCCCCTTCCGATGTCGGTGGCGGGCTCGTCTTGCCCAGGCCCCCTAGGGTAGCGCAGGTTTTAGTCCGCCCCCTGGTGCGACAGGCTGATGCACGGTTCGAGAATAGCCCCATCCCCCATCTGCCTCATCCTGCTCAAGATCGCATCCTCCGTTTCTTCTTCTTCTTCTTCTTCTTCCCGCAGGTTAACCTTCAAGGAGGCGGTGGGGCTGTTGCGGGCCAAGGGGCCTGCCGTTCTGGAGGCGAAGCTCAAGAATGCGTCGACCGACTACGAGCGCGGCCTCATTCAGAAGCACTTGGAGTCCCTAGCTGGCAGGAGTAGTCACGGTGAGGATGGGCAGCAGCATGAGATATTCCTCAGGCTTTGATCGTGCAGTGTTGCGCACGTGCGTTCCCAGAACACCGTGCTCCCTCCGACGCCGTGGCGTGGCCTCGGCAGGCATCCTTGAACGCGCAAGCTCCGCGGGCTCAAACGCACGTGTGCCTGTAGCAGAGTCGGCGGAGGCTGTGGAGGGGATCGTTTGTCTGTTCGCGAGTGCCTTGCGGACGCGGGGCACCCGTGTGCCAGAGGCCGCCGTGTGACGCGACGACGGACAGGGATTAGGGCGTGCCTGCGGCCGGCCTTCACATCGGAGACGAAGACGGGATCGGGTTATGAGGAGGAGGAGGAGGAGGAGGCGGAGGAGGAGGAGGAGGAGGAGGAGAAGGAGCAGGAGGAGGAGGAGGGTTGAGGGAGAGGGCCGACGACGACGACGACCACCACGGCGAGGAGCACGAGGAGGAGGAGGAAGAGGAGGAGGAGGACGACGACTAGGAGGAGAACGGGATGAAGGCGGGAGAAACAGAGGGAACGTAGTGAAGCGGCACACGAGAAGATGAGGGCGAGTAGCATGCGGAGAAGGATGATAAGCGGAATCGGCAGTTGGTGCATCAGCGGCAGCCGCAGCAGGATAATAAATAAAGCTGGAGAGCAGGGAAGGAAGCGAAGGCCAATCTGCATCGGACAGAAGAAAAACGAGCAGACGGATGAGAAGCAAGAGGCGGAGGGGGGCCGGCTGATGATGGTGCTGCCTCTCTCTCTTCTCTCCTCCATCCCTTGACGCTCCTCCCTCCTCCCTTCACCTCTCTCCTCCCTCCTCCTCCAACTTGAGGCGGGAGAGATCTTTGCCCGAGGCCTTTTCCCGAGCCCCTTTCCTCTGTTCAGTTTCGACCCCCCTCAGCAGACGGTCGACTGGTACCGTCGCCCCGCCAGCGGTTTCGGAACGAGTCTGCTGTTCTCGGACGGGTCCTGTGTTGGGTAAAGTGTCCCAGAGTTGGCGAGGGCGCGCAGCGGCTGCAGTGATGTGCGCCCCCCACGGCTAAGTAGCTGCAGCGGCCTACGGGCCAGTCCCCGCGGCAGACGGCGCGGGACGGAGAAGATTTCGCCATCCACGTGTTGATTCGGGAAGCGATGCCGCCCTCCCAGGTCTACTGTGACTGTAAGGACACGGTCCAGGCTTTGCTGAAGGGTCCAGGGGCGGGTTCGGGCTCGGACAACACCAGGGCCCAAATGTGGGGCCTTTTCTGGGTCTCTTTTTCTCCCGAGGACTTCGAGGCCCACAAGACTAACTAAGGCCCACTGAAGCATGACGGATGTTGATAACGGAGACACCATGCTTCGGGCGAAGCGTGGAGGCGATGCAGCAAACGAGTCTGCCGAGCAGTGTGGCAGTTTGCACAATGTCAAGGAAGAGAGCTTTCATTTCTGGCGAGGGCTCACGGAGCCGAGCCGAGAAGCTGCCCAGTAGACGGGGGGGGGGGTCCACGCGCGGGCTGGGGACGGGGAGGTTGGGCGGGAGCACGCTGCTCGTGGAGAGCTCGGGGATGCACCGGGTGAGGCTGTGGAAGCCCATCCTGAGGCGCCTGGCCCCTCCAGCCGACGGCTGGGATGAGCACGCAGAGGTGGGCGACGACTCCAACGGCCATCCTCTGCCACACGCTCGGGCCGCGGCGCGCGACGGGCGTGAGGGTGACGGAGTTGCAATCGTTTGCCACGCCAGCGGGGCCTACTTCACGGGCCTCGCGCCGGCGAGGGCCCCGCTGCGGCCCTGCCTTCGAGGGAGAGGCGGGCCGTGGCTCGCACGGCCAGCTCCGCCGTCGCAGGGCAAGCCGGGCACGGCAGCGCCCGACGTCTAAGGCGGGTGTGCAGGATTTCGCGCTGGACCTGCCGGTTGGCGTGCCGACCGATCCTGTGGAGATCCACGCCAAGAGACCTCCTGCTTGCCTCCGGGGTGCCCTGGGCTTCTTGGCTTCCGATGGTTTTGCTGCGGGAAGCGCGACGCCCCCACGCCAAAACTCGATGGACGTCCTGGGGTCTCGGGGTTGGGTTTCCTGTGGAAGGCTCCTTGTGGAAGGGCACCCACTGCATCCGAGCGCGACCGGCGCAGGCTCTTGTCCCCGAGGTGTTTGCCCACGGCCCCCGCATTGCGCCCCGCCGCCGCTGGCCCCCTGGTGCAGCAGCCGCCGCGGGCCCGCCGGCGGGGCTGGCCGCGCCACGCGCTCGGGGCGTGACCCGTCCCCCCGAGCGCCTCGCTCCCTCCGCCCCCCTCCTTCGGCCGCGTCCTCCGCCTTGGCCCCCCCCCCCTCCCCCCCCCCTTGCGTGGTGGCACGCTTCGCTCCGACGGCATCCCCGTCTAGGCCATGCCGCTGGCGCAGACGGGCCCCGCAGCGCCGCCGGCGCAAAAGAAGGCCGCCCACGGCGAGCCGTCGGAGGCCCCATAAGGAGGCCCCGCGCCTGGCCCTGCCCCCCCCCCGCCCCCCCGCTTGGGCTCGGGCGGTCCTGGGGGGCCCTGCTGCGGCCCCGGGAGGCCCCGCCCAGCGGGCGGGGGCGCCTCCTTGGGGCCTGCGCCTGAGGTCGGGCATGTCCCCCCACAGGAGGAGGACCCAAACCGGCGCAAGAGAAGTCGAGGGGCGATGTTTCGAGTATGTGTTACTTTGTGTATCCTTTGGTATTTGTTTTGTTGTTGCTTGTCCTCCAAAATCCGCCTGTAGGAGGACATGCTCGACCTGAGCCGGTTCCCCATGGCAGGGTCCAGGGCGTGCAGCCTTCGGTCTGTTTCTGCCCTCGCGGAGGCCGCCCTTCCCTTGGCGGAAGCGCTGGGGGAGCGCCCCTGCGCCAACGGCGCGGAGGGCGACACGCGCGACGCTTCGGCTCTCTCCGAGGCGCCAAGGGGAGGCGTGGACTGAGCCTACACGGTTACCTCATCTGGGAGGCCTCGAACTGCCCTCGGGGTTCTGTCTCGACTCATGCCACCCCCCCCGCCAGCAAGCTGCTTTGCTTTCCCCCGCGAGTAACCCGCGGGCTCCCTCGCGATTTCGGCCCCCACATGTCATCGCCGACCCAGGAGTCACTGGCAGCTGCCCATCAGGACTTACGCATATGGTGCACGGCGGCCGCAACCAGCACGAACCGGTGCCGAGCGGCAGATCTCCCTGCAGCAACTGCGGGGGCAGGCCAGCCGTGCCACCCGCGGCGGGCGGAGCAAGCCCAGCCGGGCTACGATGCGCCAGCCTCATGAATGAGGCCGACGCCCCTCGGGCAGCGCGAAGTCAAGTTGGATCCAGGGTGCTCCCTCCCTGTGGGACGCTGGATGGACCTGGCCTGCTCTCGGGTGGCGCTGGGAACAGTTTGAGCAAGCCCAGCTGGATCTTAGCTGGAGTTTGTTTTTTTCCCGAGCCTCGAACATGCAGGGCCCGAGTTCTGAGCAGGTGGGCCTGTCAAGCATGCAGTCGGTCGTGACCGTTGCGAGGATAGAGAGCCCTCGGGCCGGCCTGGGCAGTCGCCGACCTGAGGAACGCCACGCTGCCATGCCGAGGTTTGCTGGCGTTGCACCTCCCTGGCAACGTAGTGCGTGCCCATCTCCCAGCTCAAGCGCGAGCTATTCGTTTACTTAACGGGCGAAACGCAGTATAAAATCAATTGTTCCGTCACCGGGGGCGCCTGTCCCAGGGCGGCTGGGAAGTTGATACCGTTACGGTGGCACGTCAAGGTATAGATTTTCCAGCCGCCCTGGGACAGGTGGCCCCCGGTGACGGAAAATATCATGGTATACCGTCTTTCGCCCGCTAATTTACCTTGAGTTCGATTGGTCACGCGGCGCCCGCCTGGATCCGTGCGGGCACCGGGGCGTTGCCGTCATCCCCTGGGGGGCATCGGGCCCTCATCTTAAGGTCGCGCATCGAACTCACAAGCAGCGGGGTCAGTCTGGCGGGACGCCTGCGTCCCTGCAATCAGAGGAGGAAAAGGTACCCATACCGCTACCCTTCCCTCGTTTTCCCTTCTGTGGGCCTCCTGGGAGGCCCTCGTCGCTACCGCTGTATTCACCACGAAATTCTGGTCAGAACGCAACCCAGGAGAGGTCCGATGAGTAGTGGTATCGTTACCTTTTGGTCTCCCCACGTGAGATAGCAGACAGCACCCAGTCAACATCAGCATCATCAACATCCGCGCAGCAGCATCATCATCGTCAGCATTATCATTTCCTCTTGCCCCTATTGCTGTGTCTCGTCGATCATTGCCTCAACCTCCCGAACCTCTTCTCCCGCCTCCCTCCCTCGCCCTTCCCCCCGCTTTCTTCCCTCCGCCAACCTTCTGTCTACGCTCCTTACGACCCTCCAATATCACGCCCAGCTTCGCTATTCCATCATTGCACCGTATCCCCTCCCTTCCATCTCTGTCTTTCTTTTCTGCCCCCTCTTGTTCCCCCTTTCTCAATCCTCCTTTTCTCCCCTCCCTCCACCCTCCTGCTCCCTCCTCTGCGCCCTTGCCACCCCTCCTTCCATCGCTAACGCCCTCAATTCCTTTATCCCTCCCGCCCACCAGGCTTCCGGCCTTCATCCTGCTAACCCCATCCATCTTTATTATTATCCGCACCTTTCTCCCCCCCCATTCCTCTTTTTCTTCGTCCTTGATCTCCTCCATGTTCGTCCTCCTTCCCCACGGTTTCTCTAGCACCCCCTCCTTCTGCCCCATCCTCTCCGTCCTCCTTCTCATCTTCCTCTACTTCATCAGCCTCCTTCTCCTCCTCCTCCCCCTCCTCCTCCTCCTCCCCCTCCCCTTCCTCCTTATCCGTCCTGCGCCCACTTCATGTGTTTCACTGGCCAGGTCCGTCAAGGTTCACGAGGACGAGGAGGACATCAGCACGGAGGACGAGAAGATCCAGGGAGCTGCTCGCTTTGGTCCGCCGCCCCGCGCCGAGCTGTGGCTGAAGGGCGGGCAACAAACAGCGGCAGCGGCAGCTGAGGAAACACCAGCATGAATACACAGCAATATAAAACTACATATATATACACATATGTACACGTACATGTAAACCTATATACACATATATGTATGCATGTATACATGCATGTATGTGTGTATGTATGTATGTGTGTATGTATGTATGTATGTATGTATGCATGCATGCATGCATGCATGCATGCATGCATGTATGTATGTATGTATGTATGTATGTATGTGTATGTATGTATGTATGCATGCATGCATGCATGCATGCATGCATGTATGTATGTATGTATGTATGTGTGTATGCATGTATGTATGTATGCACGTATGTATGTATGTATGTATGTATGTATGTATGTATGTATGTATGTGTGTGTGTCTGTATGTATGCATGCATGCATGCATGCATGGATGCATGCATGCATGCATGCATGAATGCATGTATGTATGCATGTGTGTGTGTATGTATGTATGTATGTATGTATGTATATGTATGTATGTATGTATGTATGTGTGTATGTATGTATGTGTGTATGTATGTATGTATGTATGTGTGTGTATGTATGTATGTTTGTATGTATGTATGTATGTGTGTATGTATGTATGCATGTACGCATCTACGTAGGAAGGTAGGTAGGTAGGCATGTATGTGTGCATGTGTGTATGTATGTTTGTATGTATGCATGCACGTATGTATGTATGTATGCACGCATGTATGTGTGTATGCATGTATGCATGTATGCATGTTTGCATGTATGTGTGCATGCATGTATGTATGTATGCCTGTATGTATGTATGTATGTGTATGTATGTATGGATGTATGTATGTATGTGTATAGGTGTGTATATATTCATGCATGTATGTATGTATTAATGTATGCATGTAGTTATGTGTATGCATGTATGTATATATCTATGTATGTGTGTACGTATGTACTGTGTGTATGTATGTATGTATGCATGCATGCATGCATGCATGCATGCATGCATGCATGTGATCATGTGTGTATGGATGCATTTAGGTGTCCATGTATGTATGTATGTATGTATGTATGTATGTGTGTATGTATGCATGTATGTACGCATGCAGGCAGACAGGCAGGCAGGCAGGCAGACAGGCATGCGTGCGTGGGTGCGTGTTTGTATGTATGTATGTACGTATGTACGTATGTACGTATGTACGTACGTACGTATGAGCGTATGAACGTATGTATGCATGCAGGCAGGCAGGCAGGCAGGCAGGCATGTATGTATGTATGCATGTGTATGTGCATGTTTGTGTAGGTGCATCTATACATACAGAGAGAGGGAGAGAAAGAGAGAGAGAGAGAGAGAGAAACAAAAAAATCACCTCCCGGGCCTGGGCGCGCCCACTCCGCAGCCACCGGGCACGCTTATCGCTGCCCCCTCCCCGGGGCCCTCCAAGGGGCCCCAAGACGGCCTGAGAGGCCTCCAAGACGGCCCCCGGAGGCCCCCAGGATGGTCCAAGACGACCCCCAGGAGGCCCCCTGGAGGCCCCCAGGATGGTCCACGAGGGCCCCGAGACGGCCAACGATCGCCCCAAGACGCCCAAGATGGCCCCCAGGCAGCCCAAGAGGCCCCGAAGAAGCCCCGAGAGCGCTCCAATCGGACCCCCTAAGAGGGCCCACGGGGGCAAACGTCGGTGAGTTTCCTCGGGTGTCTCCATGCTTGTCGCGTTCTCGCGTTACGGGCCTCCGACGCTCCAGGATGGTCCCAGAGGCACTCCGAACCGCCCCGAGACGGCACGCACAAACACGTTCACTCCGACGCCTCGGTGGGATCCAGCCAGGGGCGACAGCCGTGGGAATGCCAGCAACTTCGTAGGTCCGTGTCGTGTCCACGCGGCTGCAGACCCGCCGCGGGCGTTCGGCGTTCGGCCGAATACGGAACCATCTAGCGAGCGAGAAGTCGTCGATCGTTCAAGGTCGAACGCTCCAGTCGGCGCTCGAGACCAGAGTCGCGGCACGAATACTCTGCAAATCCGTTGCCCATGGCAGGCGACGCATAGCCGTCGGCACAGGGGTGCTCGTCAGGAACATGCTCTGCCTCTGGCGGCCGCGCGGCGCACCCTGGGCGCCTGTGGCGGCCCCTCCACGGATGCAGCGTGGCGCTCCTCGCGTCGGCTGCGCCGGCGAGCGGGCGGTGTCGAGCAGTGCTGCCCCATGTGGCAGACGACCCTGCACAGCGTTGCACAGTCACGCGAGGGGAGACCGCCGACATCGGGGGCCCGGGCTCCTCCTCCTCCTCCTCCTCCTCCTCCTCCTCCTCCTCCTCCTCCTCCTTCTCCTCCCCCTCCTCTTCCTCCTCGACGTTATCAGCCTCCTTCTTCTCCTCCTCCTCCTCCTCCTCCTTCTCCTCCTCCTCCTCCTCCCTCCTCCTCCTCCTCCTCCTCCTCCTCCTCCTCCTCCCTCCTCCCCCTCCTCTTCCTCCTCCTCATCCTCCCCCTGACCCTCCTCCTCTTTCTCCTCCCACTGACTCTCCTCCTCCTCCTCCACCTGACTCTCCTTGCTCGCTCATGGCACTCGAAGGTTCATCCTGCTGCCACCCATCCTGACTCTCCTCCTCCTCCTCCTCCTCCTCCTCCTCCTCCTGAGCCTCCTCCCCCTCCTCCTCCTCCTCCTCCTCCTCCTGACTCTCCTTTTCCTCCTCCTCCTCCTGAGCCTCCTCCTCCTCCTCCTTCTCCTCCAGACTCTCCTTTTCCTCCTCCCCTCCCTACCTCCCCGCCAGTCATTCGAGCCGGAGTGGGTGGCCGAGAGATGGGCCACCGACTTCGGGAGCCCCGGGTTTCCCCCCCGGGCGTCGGAAGGCATGCACAGAACTTTGTGCGGCAGTTCTGCCGAGGGGAGCCATGCTCGGCGATCCGTATGGCACGGGTGCCTCCTCGCCAATAGGTGTGAGCGGCCCAAACAAGGGAACTCGCCTGCTTCGAAAATCAAATGTTCCTGGGATGCCCCCGAGAGGCCCGCGAAAGGCCTCCGAGAGGCCCCTGAGAGGCATTATACCGGACCCTCACGTACATCCCGAGGTTCCTGACCCACAGGCCAGGCACGGTGGCACGGCACGAATTCACTTATGGCGTACAGTCGGCAGAGTAGCGTGCTTCCCCCAGTCCTCGAGTTCACCCACCCACAGAGAGACGGGCCGGGAAAAAACGTGGGGAAGCAAGCTCCAAGATACATCGCCTGGTGGGGCGATCTGGACGCACCCGTATCAAGGATGGACACCCGCCCTCGTGTGTCCTCGAGTTTGGCCTCAATGTGGTTTGCCCAGTCGACACTCCCACTAAGCAGTCGGGGACTGAGGCCGCCATGCCTCGCGTGGTGCCTCAATGGAGAGGGGAGGGTCGCGCTAGGTGTCGGCGAGCGTCATCCCCTGTGAGGCCCTGCCCGCTGCCCCACCTCGCAACTCTGCTGACCCTTGACCCTTGCGGTCAATCGTGGGCTGAGCGTGCGGGTTGGCCTCGGCGGCCGGAGGTCAATGCCAGCAGCTTCGGACCGAGCTGCTAAGATTGTGGTCCGCCCCCCCCCTCCTTGCAGAGCCGTGCGGTGACGGGCCGTGAGGTGAGATCTTCGAAGGTTCCGATGGCACCGCAAGCTCGGTCCCCGCCTTAGTTTTCGCACCCCAGAATCGGGCCGGACGAAAGGGGGGGATTGGGAAAGGGGGGGTTACGAAATCTGCTGCATGCAGCTGGTTGCAGCCCCACCCAGGGGCCCATTCCTCGACACATGGGCGCCTCCCGGCGCCGAGGGGCGCCGGGAAAATCAGCTATACGTGAGCTGATTCTCCCCCCCCCCTTTGCTATCCCCCCCTTCCGCCCGACCCGACAGAAATCCGTTGCGTCGAAAATGTCCGCCCCTGGGAGAAAAAAAAAGAAACGTGCATGAGCACAGCACTGTGTCGCAGCCCCGCGCGGATGTTGCGTGCTTGACTCGGCGCTGGGCCGACCACCGGGCGGCGGCGCCTCCGGTGCTGCGTGCTGCCCCCGCCGCGCTCCGAGCGCCACGGGGGAGGGAGTCTCCAGCGCCGAGCGCCGAGAGCTCCGCACGTCAAGGAAGAACCGGCCTGGCGGCAGGCGCCCCACGGAAGCGTCTTTCGGGAGCGGAAAAGAGGGGGGTGATGACTAGGGGGGGGGGGATTTCATGGCGCGGGCCATGATTTTTCTTCAGATTTCATGGCGCCTCTTCTTGTTTCATTGCGTCCCTGGCCCCCCCGCTGGGCCGCGCACATGCCGCTGGTCATGATTTGCACCCCCCCCTCTTGGACACCCCCCTCTTGTCCGTTCCCGAGTCTTAGCTCCCGACAGGAGTGGCGGGCCAGCAGAAGACCCTGGGCGCCTCAGGGAGCCCCCAGCCCAGCGACAAGCGTGCACGGTTTTTTGTTTATCCTATCTGCCTGCTGGATGCGCGTGCACATCTCGTTCCCTCCAGCTGCACGCTCCCGTCCCGCGGGTGCCCTTGAACGCCCCATGATGGTGCAAGCGGTCTGGCGCGAGGCGCCAGGGTTGAGTCGGGCCTGCCCCTCTACAGGAGGACTTCAAACAATAGTCTGGGGACGATGTTTCGATACACACATATATATATATATATATATATATAACTATCTGTCATTTTTCGCCCCACAACCCCCTGTAAGAGGACATGCCCGACCTCACGCCCGGGGGGGACTCCGTCTTCCCCGGAGGCGCCCCTGGCTCGGTCGGGCCCTTGGCCGGCTCCGCGTGGGCTGCCTGCGGGCAATGCGGCCTCGCGTGCGCGGTGGTGCCCTGGGTGCACCATCGCGTGCGCGCGGACGCAGGCGCAATGGGCCCCCCAGGGGTTTTTCCCCTGGTTGCGCCAGCGTTCCTCTCCTCCCCACCTGGGGTGGGGATTACACACTCGCACGCACATGCAGGATCCATACATGCGCGCGCGCACGCGTTTGCGCATGCGTGCTCGCACGCACTCGGCGCGCGCGCAGACACGCACAGGTCAATGCACACAAAAGGACATCAGCGAGGAGAGGGGCAGGACAACGTGAGTTTCGAGCACGCCCCCGCTCGAAAACCCATGCCCTTCGTCGGCCCCTAATGGGGTCTCGTCGGATCTTGGGCGTCGTCATGAAGCAGGAGTTCAACGAGGAGCTCTACATCATCGACAAGTTCCCCAAGGAGCAAAGCCCTCAGCCTCAGAGAGGTTGGCAAGCGGCGCGAAGTTTCGTCGAGTTCCATGTGTGTACCCATCTTCAGGCTTCACTGCATTATTATGCTACGTTCTAAGAGACAATCAGCGCCATGTTTTGTGCAGTTTGAAATACTGAAGGCATGGGCGTCTGACTGGACTTAAGTACATCCGGCAGTCATTGCGCTGTTGCGACGCTGGAAGGTGCTTGAGAGGTCGCAGAGACCACCTCTGCAGCATCGCCGAGTCTGTACGTATGCAGGCCCCCCCAGCTACTGCATCCTTTACATCTTTCGCGCATCAACCCAAGCCCCCCTCCCTGCGTATGCTAGGTTCGTGTCGTGTCGACTTGGCGACGACACTAGCGCGGGCGTTCAAGGTTGAATGATGCGCGTGGCCCAGCATCTGCTTGTGTTCATCGAGAGTTGCCGATTGTGTAAGGTTGGGCGGTCCACGCGGTGCAGAATCCAACGCCGAAGTCGTCACGACGTGAAGCTGCCGTGGGTGCTTGCTGCGCATGCCGCCACCGCGCCTGCCCAGCAACGCAGCAGGGAGAAGGTTGAGTTGTCTTGCTGCTCGCTCCAGGTCTACGGGGACCGAACAGTGGCATAAACATAACCACTCCGAGGTCCGCGCGGGTCTCTCGGATCGGCGCTGGACCCCCCCCCCTGGCGGCGCCTCGGGCGCCGCCCTTGGCGCGCTCCGCGCGCCAGGGATGGAGGTCCAGCGACGGTCCGAGAAATCTGCGCGGACATCGGAGTCTGTTTATGTTGTTTATGCCATTGCTTGTTCCCCTAATATCAGCGCCCTGTCGGAATCGGGGGGTCGTCTTAGTAGCCCCACGGTCCGGAAGGCTCCTCGTGATATTCATTGTGGCCTCAGGGCGCGTTGGAAGTCCCATCAACAATTCTCCCGAGGCCTCGGGCAACGTCGGGTGGATCACCACAAGAGCGCCGAGGGTACCACATATATATATGTATGTATGTATGTATGTATGTATGTATGTATGTATGTATGTATGTATGTATGTATGTTTATATATATATGTATATATATAAATGTATACATATGATTGTACACACATCCCTGTATATATATGTATATACATCTATATATATACAAATATATGGACGCCCCCCCCAGCACCCACTCTTATCAGCCTTCACTTACGACGTTGGTGCTCTTCCGTTCCTCCTCCTCGTTCTCTCTCTCTCTCTCGTTTCTCTCTCTCTCTCTCTCTCCCTTTCTATCTCTCTCTCTTTCTCCCGCTCTCTCCCTCTCTGTTTTTCCTTGTTTTGTTTCTCTCTATCTCTCTCTGTCTCTCGGTCTCGCTATCTCGCTATCCCCGCTCTCGCTGGTCGGCGTCCTAAGGCGTGAGCCCCGACCCCCAGAATCCCAAGCACCCAAATGCAAACGCAAGGTTCGCGGTGTCAGGGGTGCGGAGTCCTCGTGTTTTCATCCGGATGGTTGTGATCTCGGGGAGGATACATGACGAAGCCCTGTGTTGTCATCGGGATGTTTGGGGCAGTTTGGATTTTTGCCTCCCTCCAGGGGCCCATCTGGCCCAGGCAGGAGACTTTGCCCCTCTGCGATATGCCGATTGCCGGCCTTTCGTACCCAGCCATGCAGGCCCCGTGCCTTCTGGATGTCATTGGCGATCGTGCAGTCTAGTCGTCGTGGCGCCAACATCGCAGAGCGGATTTCGTTCGGAAAACGATAGGATGTGTCCGGAGTGCCCTGGAGAATGTCGGTCTGGATTTCGAGGTGAATGTCGTGCGGATTACGTTTGTCCAGGAATGAAGACAAACACACCCACGCGAAATTCACTTCGTTTTTCACTCGCCGTTTCTGGGCTTTGCATTGAAATCCACACAGAAATCCGCTGCAGCACATCTGCAAGGTCGGTGCAGTGATATCTGATTGTCGTTGCTGCTGCGTGGACGGCTGTCTGAGATCACGTAAGCCATGGGCGGGAAGGACATTTCGGGGCTGAGCGGCATTCGACTACGCCTCACGGGTTTGGCATCCGAGGTTGGCAGAGTGGACGACACCTCTGATGTTGTGCATTTTCCTGATGCGCCTGGGGAGTTCACAACTCTCTCAGCTGGGTGCTCGATTGTTTTAAGACGTTCTCGCTTTCCTCGTTCTCTTGTATGGACGTGTGCTCACCCTTCCTCGCTCTTCGCAGGGACGTTGTGCAGGATTCCACCTGCGGCCTCAGCACTACGATCTGCGGGTGCTCGTGGCTGCGGCGCCCGTCAATTCTTGCTCGCGGCACGGCAAAGCCTGCAGTGAGGCCACTTTTCGTTGGCTAGGTCAGCCGCGTCGTCTATACGGTGTTGCCCAGACTGCGGAGGCCTGGCTTCTCGACGCTAATGCTCATCTTGGTGTCGATTACGCCACGGACGATTGTGGGCTACGACTGTGGCAGGATATCCATTACCTTGCGTACGCTGGCCACGATTCCTCTCTCATCAATTTCAATGGGTGGCGTTTTCTCGAAGCAACCGGTCCCGACCTCCGGCTGGCAAATACGTTTTACCCGTGCGGCCTGACATATTTCGGACACGACGGCTCCAATACTGTCGTAGATCATATTGCCATCGGTGCGGAGGCAGAGCACCGAATCCAACATGTCGACGTCTGGACGCAGGCTGGGTTCTGCTGCGACACATATCTGATACTCGTGCTCGGGATCATCTGCCGGTGCGGCTTCGACTGATCGGAGCTATTGTTCTGGGGAGGGGAGCTGCTACAGCACCGACGTCATTGTTCCCGATTCGTTATGATGCCCCCATTGCGACAGCGAGCTTTCCGAGACCTTCGCCCCGAAGCAAAACCACACGAGCGGTCACTTGGGCTCGATTCGCGCGTGCCTCGGCCGGGGCGCGCCGCGATCTGACTCCACGGCAGCAGCGTCTTCTTCAACTCAGGAAGGAAAAAATCACAGACACAATGAATCGTCGACTCCCAGGAAAATGTGCAAAAATATGAGAAGTGGGGGGGAAGACGAAAATGAAAAAAACCTTGAAAGATATGGGGGGTTCTTTTACTTGTGTGCATTTGTCTGTCTCAGAGCCCCTTCATCGACGAATGCACGAAGATTTCCCGAAGGGCGGCACCGAACAGCAGGACGAGCCGGCCAGGCAGGCCGGGGGTCACGGGCGCACGCGGCCACCCTCCTCCGCAAGGCTCCGCGTGCCGAGCCCGACGCGTCCTCCTCCTCCTCCTCCTCCTCCTCCTCCTCCTCCTCCTCCTCCTCCTCCTCCTCCTCCTCCTCCTAGCCTCCCTGGCCCGAGGAAGGACCGTCCCAGGAGGCACGCCAGACACCCAACACAGTTTCGTGTACGGGTACCATAGCGGAGGTTCTCGCCCGCCTTGCCTGGCGGGGGTTGATGTTCTGCTCTCATGACGTCCCTTCGTATCTTCGGCTTTCATCCTCTTCATGCAGCGCGAAACCGAATGGAGGATATTATGCAGGAGACGAGGAATTTTGATTTGGTATTGCTGGGGGGAACACGACAGCGTACACACTCGGGGAATCCAGTTATGACGACGAGGACTGCGGGGAGGTGGGTATTGGAAGCGCCGACGTCGACGGCCCAACACGCAAACAGCTCGTGTGGATGTGCGATTGGGTTGGGACCTGCGGTGGAGCAGAATAGTATTGTGCAGACTTGGCCTTCCCCGCCCACGGCCCCCGGGAGGGCCTTGGGAGTACGGGTTAAATACAGCAATGTCGATGTGTGTGCGCTTGTGGTGTACTACCCGCCCCAACCCCAGAAGAGGGCTCAACGGGCTCACTACTTCAAAACGGTCGACATCCTCACGAAGTGGTTGTCGGATGTGCTCTCGGAGTTACCTGTGCGTTGTATGCCGGTGGTGTATAGCGACCTCAATGACGGCATGGGGTTATGGCACGACGGTCAGGCGTGGGTTACACGGGACACTTCAGTAGTAGGGACTCCCAGTCGAAAACGGCTACCTCAGGGGGCAGGGGCACGGATCTACCAATTGTTGGAGACACAATTTCTGTGTGCTGCGAATACTTTCCGAGGCACGGGCCCTGAGCCCACTTTCTTCGGGATGACGGGGAGTTCTCGTATCGACTATGTGTTTGTGCCGCAGGGGTTTAGCAGTCAGATATGTGTGTGCCGCCCGCACGATCGCCTGGGCGCCCGTTTACAAGCCCTGGGGGGTTGCCCCCCCAAGGACCACTTGCCCATTGTGTGTGTGCTGCGTTATGACAAGCATGGGGCTTACCACGAGGCACGGCAGACTGGCAGGGGAGAACGGTGGAACCAGGATGCTATGATGCAGGCGGTGCGTGAAGGGAAAAACCGTGACGTTTTTTTGGAACAGGTCAACAGGGAATTGGAAGGCTCAACCCACTTACCTTGGATGCGGGATCAGGCCTCGGCAGATGAGATATTTGAGCATTTGGAGGGGGCCATTGTGAGGGCGGGGCAGGCTCGTTTTGGAATGAAGTCGGACTGGAGACATCACCACGCCATTTCGAGCAGAGGTCAGGTGGTTGACCGGGCCGCCCCTGTCTTTACCCCTGCTCCAACGGGGCCCGATCCTGGGGCCAATTTACTACAGGAGCCAGCCTCCGCGTCAGCACGTAGGAGATCGCTTTTGGCACGACGGGCCGACCTCCGAGGGGACAAGTTGGGGGCTTCGCGAGAGGAGGTGGCCGCCCTCGATACTGAACTCAAGCAGTTATCCCACGAGCTGTTTCTGTTACGCCGGTCACAGAAGAGGGAACGACGTGCTACCTTGCTGCAGGAAGCTAGAGAGCGATGGGGGTGTGGGTATGTCTCTGAGGGCATGAAGTTAGCCAGGCGCGCGGCCAGTTGCAGATACGGAGCGAAGAAGAGGGACGGACGCCTGGTTAGAGGCATGCTCCCAAGCCGGGCCGAATGGCTCGGGGTGTGGTCGCTCTCGGGACCTGATGGAGGGATGCAGGTGCAGGAGTGTGAGTGGGATGAGTGGAGGAGCAGCAGAGAGGACATGGGGGGCGGCTATGGTGTGACGGAGTCGGAGGAGACGAAGGAGGTGGCTAAGGAGGACTTGCGTGCGATACGACGATACGTGCGACGAGCGCCGAAGCGACGAGCAGTTCCCGTCGGCACGGCTCCTTTGGAATTGTGGCAACAACTATTATGGCCAAACTACAGGGTACGACAACGCAGGGGGGTGGGTAACACGGGACAGATGCCTAGGACACCATTTTTTTGGTTCCTTATTGAGCTGGGCTTGTACAAAATCCGTGAGCATCGAGAAATCCCGCTTTACTGGAATAAGTCACGGGGGGTAGGCCTGCACAAATCACACGTGCGAGGGCCACGGGGCAAGAGAGTGATCCACGTCCTTCCGACGCTGGGCAAGGCTTTCTTTGCGACCAAATTACAAGCGACACCGACGGCCCAAGACCATGGTTTTGTAAGAGAGGGGAGGAGGGAGGACGCCATATTCACAGCACAAGTGACGAGTTGGAGACTACGACGGATGGGCCGTACCCATTGCATGTCACTAAAAGACCTCAGCAATGCCTTCTCGAGTTCCTTATGGACGGAGCTGGATACGACAGTATCTTTGTGTGCCTCCCCATACGATGCCGACTTGTGCAGACAACGGTACAGGAATGCGATCATCGAGTTGGAATCGTGCGACGGCCCGTTCTGCGTACGTCCTAGGTGCGGAGGTGTGATGGGGGACCCGTTCACCGTGCAGGGTTTCCTGGGAACTTTCGGACGGGCCACAACAGCATGGGGACACCACGTTTTTACGCACGACCGTTCGGCCAAGGTTTTAATATCGAGCTGGCAACAACTATCAGTTGACCTAAGTCTACTCAAATACGCGGACGATCTAAACAAGTTTGTGGTGGCCGATCCTGGGAACACGGTTTCAGACTTCCTACATAAACTAAGTTGGGTCGACGAGACGCTAGACGACTTCTTGGGGATGTACGGCTACGGTCAAAACGCTGATAAACAAGAATTGCTTTTCTACTTTGCGAGTCAGTCTAGGCCTGCGAAGACGATCCTGAGAGAGCGGTCCGCCCAGGGGTCCCTGCCATGTCGGGGCAAGGTACGAGAGTGTGTACGATACCTGGGCCCCTTTATTAATATGTTGTCTACAGGACACCACGAGATCCCTCGGAGGTGCGATGCGGCTCGGCAGGCTTTCTTTCGCTTGGGAGGGGTGTGGTCGGTGGGCCTGCCATATAAGTGGCGGAGGGAGCTCCTGCAGGGCCTCGTGGGCAACGCTCTCTTAAGTGGGCTTGAACCTTTCGTGTTGACGTCGCCGGATTATAACAAGCTGGACGGCTGTTTGGCGGCCCTCTGCAGGACGGCGATGCTAGGGGACGCGTGCGCCGAAACGTCGACCGGACACAAGGTGAGTATGACCACTCCTGAGGTCTTGCGTTACTGGCGATTCTCGGGCAGTCGTGTTGACCTTCGTATTAGGAGGCTTAAGTGGTATCAGTCTTGGGCGCGCAATCCGACGGGGCATGTACAACCTTTGTGTGCACTCTTCGGGGTACTGAGGGGCGAACACGAGTCGACTGTACCGCAGCTTGTGAGGGGGGGGCCGTCGATTTCGGCTTCACCTTGGCTTCGCCAGATGGAAGCGGACTTGTGGGCTGCGGCCCCGATCATGGATTCTTGCAGCCTGGATGAGATTTTGGAGGACTTTACTATTTTTGCTGATGTGGAGCGGTCTTCAGAATTCACGGCCTTGGATTTTGGGAGGTTGCGCGCAGCGTTGAATACTGTGCAGATCCCGCCGCCGACGTGGGAACAGGAGGGTGCATCGGAACGGAATTCGTGCAGAGGTCAGGTTGTGGACTGCGCCGCTCCCGTCTTTACCACTGCTTCAAGTGGGCCCGATGCTAGAGGGCTGCATGCGCCGACGGATGGGATGGGCGAGGAAGGGCCTTTTCGATGCGAAGTGCGGACTGACGAGGGGGAGCTATGCGGGGCTTGTTTCTCTACCCAGACCTCTCTCCTCAAACATATAACCCAACAACACCACCTCCACAATCTTGCGCATGTGCTGACACCGACGAATATCTGCATCGGGTGCCGACAGGTTTTCAAGACTCGCATCACGGCCGCGCGTCACTTGCAGGCGGCGATTCGGAGAGGGAGATGCGACAAAGGAGCCTTGGGGGCCACGCCGCGGAGCAATGAGACCCTCAGAGAGCCCAAGTCCCTGAAGTGCCCGCTGTGTGGACATGAAGCGGGGGATCTCCCAGCCCACTGTAGCCATCTCCTCAGCCATCTACCGTCGACGTTGCAGCAAGCGCCGGCGGCGCATCTTACGCGAGCATTTGGAACAGATGCCGCTGGAGATGCCGTCGTGGTCCAGCCTTCCGACGCCGGGGACAGGCGGCAACGCGGCGGCGGGCGCGGCCGGGGGCGCCGCTGCCAAGCGGGGCAAGAAAGGCGAGAAGGACGACCTGATGAAGTTGGTGACGGCCATTGGGCGCTTGGTGTTGGCACAGGCTCGCGCGGTGGCCGACTTGGCGGCGGTGGTCTACGCGACCTTCATGATGCCCCTCTCGCGGGGGCTCCCCGCGGCCATGCAGGCGGCAGGCAAGAAATACGAGGAGGGCAGCAAGGCCATGAAGGAGTCCGGCGCCTCGCAGGAGCACTTCAAGAAGCGAGGCCCTCCGCGCATTCACGTGTTCCTGGCGGCCTTCCAGTACGTGGCGGAGCGCGCGGCGGCAGAGGGCCAAGACGGAGAGAGGACCAACGCGCTCGAGGCCAAGCAGGTGTGGGAGAACACGATCGTTTCGAGCGAGATGGAGACCATCGCGGAAGCGGTGCTCTACTTCAGGCTGAAGCCGCTCCGCAAGGAGGAGGGCGTAGAGCAGCAGTGCCTGGTCATCACGAACTTCAACAAGGACACGAAGCTGGCACTGGCGTGCCGTCCATACATCATGAATGTGCTCCAGTACGAGGGCGCGACGGCAGTGCATGGATCAGCTCCCAGGGGCCCGCTCGAGCGCGAGATTGCGAAGATGGTGAACAATGCGAAGTAGCTCATCCCGCCCTAGCGCCTCGCGTGGGAGGCACGGATAGGAGACGGGGGCAATTTTTTAGCAGCTCTCAAAGACTAGCGGAGCTGGAGGCTAGAGGCAGCATCAGTGCCGAGACCGCGGCAAGGGCTCGCTCGGGAGCCGTGCTGGTGAGCAGCTATGCTGACGATGCCCTTCCTGCCCATCCGCTGGTGTTTCTACCAGGCTACGGCCGCGGCGCGCCAGGCAGACGTGGTGGGCGCGGACGTCGTGGTGGTGGGCGTGGCTCTCGTGCCTGAGTGGGCGCCTTCCGCAGGGTTGCGTGCCTTAGGGGGGTTGCCCGCGGGCCTGTGCCCCAAAGTGGAGCGCAGGCAGGGTTCAAAGAGCTATTTTTTTCCTCCGCGTTGGGGTTGGAGTGCCCCGTCTCAGAATCCAGCTGCGCGCGATGATGGCACGAGGCGATTGCTTAGTTGCTCAGTCAAGGCAGGACACTGGTGGATTCCTCGAGGTTCGCTCGCTCGCTCCTCCTCCTCCTCCTCCTCCTCCAGGTGGCCCAGATGCGGCGCCAAGGAGCGCGCCGCCCAACCATCCCCCACCTTCCCGAAACTCCCGAGGGGCATACTCCCCTCGCCTGGCGGCGGCATGTCAGGCGGCGGCCATGCGCCCTCGGCGCCTGCTGGCCTTCTGCGAGTTGTGCAGTTCAACCCTATGGTGGCCAACACACGCTCTCGCCTTCTTGATATTGTCTTGGAACTTGGCAACAAAGATATTTTGCATTGACGGGTATGCAGTTGAAGTCGAGGGGCGAGCAATGGGAGGAGACACGGAATATCGGAGGGTACAATGCAGTAGAATCAGATTATTCTTGGGGAGCACTTACTTCGAAAGCATGTGGGGTCACCTTGCTGCTGAGACGGTCCAGGTTTCCAATTTCTTCAATCAAGAGAATCATTCCTGTTCCGAAAACCCTGTGGGGACGCTGTCTTGGGCTTCTCCTTCGACGAGGCGGGCTCATGTATGGAGTTTGCGTTATATACTATCCCCCGCGCGAGACCACTCGAGCTGCCCGTCTAGTATATGAGCGTACTTTGGTTCAGCTGAATATTTGGCTCAGCGAGGCAGTGGCCTTCTTTCGCGAGCGAGGTGCTATCCCATTGATCTTCACCGACTTGAATGGCGGATTGCCACACTCTCAGCAGGATGAAGTAGCAGGCAAATATGGAAGAGGAAAAACTACGCCCAGTTCTGCTCGCCTACGCCCATTTCTCGCAGGATGGGGGATGACAAGTGCGAACACGCACATGGATTGTCCCCTACTTTCACGTCCAACACGGGGTCGGAGAGTTTCATTGATCATGTTTTCTTGTCCACGGCATTGCTTGGAGTTGTAGAGCGAGCGCAGGTACTTAGTACGAGCGCTAAGAGACTACAGATTGCAGTACATCGCGAACATAGGGATCCCAAACCGATAGTAGTTGCGTTTCATGCTCGCTCGTCGTCGACTGTCGAACCCCGCAGACAAGCACGGCCTAATCGTGAAGCCCTGTATCAGCGTGTTCAGACGGGCTACAAGCGCGCAGAGGTTCTGGAGGCCATGGAGAGGCTCGCCGCTAGCAAGATGCAAGAGTTTGGAGAAGCTGGGGCTGCTGGGGATCTGGAGAGAACGAATAGCATCTTCATGGAGGTTCTCAATCAGGCCACTGTAGAGATCCTCAGCGAGCCCCCGCTGTACACCGAGAGCCACAAGGAGCACTTAGAGGACCTCAAGAGGCTTCTAGCTGAACGTAGGGTTCTACGAGGAGCCCAGCAAGATGATGCAGAGCATACAGAGAAGACCAAGCAGACGAGCAAGTACATTAGAGAGCACAGTCAGCAGAGTCAGCAGCATTGGCAAGATATACAGCAACGTAGATGCCAGGAGATTAGACAAGCAGCAAATTCGCAAACCAATTACTTGGCACAAAACTTGCAAGGCTCTTGGCGTGTCGCAAGCGAGGTCCCAGGCAGCGTAGGTTCGCAGCAGTGCCTGGCTCGGCGGCGTGTGCTGCCAGCTGGGCACGCAAGATGCAGCTGGAGCCCTTGCTAGGTGGTGGCTCGGCCGTGTCGAAGACGCCCGAGGTTGCATCACAAGAGGTTCGAGCAGAACAACGACACCACACGGACGATCCTGCAGCGCTATACAAGGCAGCAGAAGATTGGAACCTCTTGTCTAGGAGTGTTTGGAGATTACGTTTTTGGCGCACCTGGCCGCAGTGGAGCACTCCGCCAGAATGTTCGCGCATCGTATTTCATCCCAAGTGGACTAACGATCGCAAGCCAGCCCAGCGACATGGAGTAGGTTACGAGGATGATCTCCCGAAGATTATTCAAACGCAAAATATGTTGCTGGGTTTGCTGCGAGCATGCAGATTATACGACGGACACCCAGTTTCTTGGCTCAGCGCGCAGGCGGCGCGCATACCTAAGCATAACAGCAAGCTTGACGCAGAGGGCGAGCGCAACATCATGGTCATGTGAACGCTCGGTCGCGCGTTTCACGGCGCAGTACTTGCCAGGAAAGGACCCCCCATGGGGCCCGCCCAATTGGATCCACGGAGGCCTTAGAAGAAGGGTGAGGGAAACGGCTATGGGAGTACAGGTGGCAGGCAGCTGCAGGATGCAGGCAGCGGGCATTTCACATCTGCAGCGGTGCCATGACGCCACAAACGCATGCTACACAGCGCGGCATTCAGCAATTTTAGAGTGCATCGACCCTTGCTACGCGCCAGAGGACCGCACGTTCATCAGAGATCGAATTGTGCACAATACCTTTCTTCTTGAAGATGAGACGGGGCCCTTCTGGCAGCAGGGCAAGAACGGTTTATTTCCAGGAGACACTGGGGACACGCAGCTTTTCTGCCGCGCGTGCTCGGAGCCAGTGCTGGAGTGTTTTGCTGACCCCACGGCCATCAAGCACTGGTTCCCCTTCTTAGAAGCCTCTCTCCCATGGGATCCTGAGTGGATGGAACAATTTTCTATGGCGGGGCATGTGGACGACATCGCAAACAAGGTGATGGAGGAGGGGGAGGGCAGCATGGAGGAGACTATCTCACGTGGGAGTGCTATGGAAAACGAGGCGTTAGGCAAGGGGCTTGGAAGGGAGGGTGCTGGACAGAATAGCAGCAAGGAAGAGAACATGTGCTATCTCAGAGGCCGTGGGGCCCATCAGATCCAACGCAGGCTCTGCAGTGGAGTTGTTCAGGGGGTTGCTGGCCGCACGCTTCATCACTGCCGCTATCTAGGAAGCTTGCAGCCGACATCATTTACTCCAGGCCCCGAGCTGCACAAGCGCTTGAATGCAGTGAAGGCGGCGTTTCACAGCATGGGCAGATTTTGGTATTCTGACGCGCCGCTGCCGATTAAGCGTGCATTTGTGAAGGGGCTTCTGGTGAACACCGCGTTGTCAGGGATGGAGGTAGTGGTTCACGGTGCTGGGCCCCTTCGAGGGAACGACCTTCGGCGTCTTCAGGGTTTTATCGTAAAAGATGCAGGGCGATTCTTTCTGGCACATCGTTCTGGGACGCGCAAGCACAGCACGAGCGTACGCTACATCATCATGAAGTCCTCAAGTGTTTCAAGCTCGCCCCACTGTTTCTTGAACTTCGCATCAGAAGGTTGAAATGGTTGCAAGAAATGGCTTCGCTCAAGAAGGATAACGCACAATATCCGGCAACAGTTTTCGGCAACACGAGGTTCGATGATCAGATGTTCACCGACGACGGCCGAGTGGCCGACTCTGCTAATCCGTGGGCTCGACAGGCTCAGGAGGACTTAGACAGCCTTCAGGAGGTGGAGGCTGGTGCAGCATTGTATTCGACGCAGACACCTTTTGATTTTTTGTTCCAGGAGCCGACCGACTTTTGCAGCATTTACGTCGGAGAGCTCAGAGCGCGCTTCCTCCTTCGAGATACAGAAGCTCGTTCAGCTGCTGGCCCTGCAGCTGGTGGGCACCACCGTTGCTTGGAAGTGTGGGATGACGGAAGCGTATGCAACTCGCTTGGGCCGTCAAAAAACAACTATACGCACGCGTCGCATCGGCAATAGGGGGGTCGCACGGCCGAGCAAACATAGCAAAAGTTGCCACGGACACGAATTACTGCGTCTTATATGAATCGACATTTCGAGATGACACAGCAAGGCAACACATTGCAAGCAGCTTGAAAAGGAACTGCTGCCCGAAAGGTCGCGCACGATTCGCTGCGCCTCTCACCGAGCCCAAATTGGAATGTGTTGCATGTCTATCATCGTTCGAGACCGCAGCTGGTTACTTCAAGCATGACAGGGAACTCATTGTTCCACATATGATTCCATCTTTTTGCATGCGTGAAGTTCAGCCCCCACGAGATGGAGGGGGCGAGCTGGCTAGCAGCACCACGCCCTCGTGGGTCAGTACACGCCGCAGGGCCGCCCAGGAAAAAGGGGGCAGGAGGAGCAGAGGCAGCGGAGGAAGACGAGGACGAGAGCATGGGGAGCACCCTCGCGATCATGCAGAGCCTTCTCGTTCAACTCGAGGGCAGGGTCAGGGCGCTGGAAAACGAGTCGCACGTCACCATCCTGATCAACAAAAAGTGCCACCTGCCAGTGCAAGTTCGGGATTGCTTCCAGCAGTACTTCAAGAGGCGGAAGGAGGATCCAGAGGCCGACCTCGGACCTCCAGGGTGCCAGTGCCTTTCAGGGGCTCCGAGCGCTTTGCTCAGCTTCGATCACAAGGATTGCTCACGCAGGACGCGATCAATGCTCGTGGGGCCGCAGCGCTTGTACGACATGCTCAAGGCGGGGGGCCCCGACAGCGCTCGGACTTGGGTGAAGGAGATGATGACGTTGCCAATATTTCAGAAGCCAGGGGAAGAACCCAAGGCGCACATTTTGTTCAGTTGCCGCGGAGAACTCGTTCTGCCGAAGGAGCAGACGGACCGCGAGAAGCTGCTGAAGGCCATCGGTCAGCCCGGGGACGATCTGCACCAGCTGCTGCCTACAGAGATGCCGACCCCGCACCTTCAAATTCGAGGCATGCGGACGCCTGTGGAGACGACCATTGCCGAGACGATGCGCAGCATGGGAGGCCAGATCATGAGCGGACGCGCACCGAGAGGCAATCTAGTACGACAGATTGGCCGTGGAGGAGGTGCTAAGGGTAAGGGCGACAGTACTTGAGTCTTACTTGAATGATGTCTTACTGGAATGATGTCTTTTCCTATTGGAATGATGTCTCTTCATATATTCCTGAGCTGAATGCTGATAGGCGCGTGCCCTGCTCGTCGCCACGCCCCTCTGCTTTTCTGCGTTTTCCCTTCTGGGCTCCTGGGGCCGCGAGCCAGGCTGAGGCCTAACGGCCGAGGCCCTCGGCCGCGGAGTTCGGACGCTCTCGGAGGCTTTTGACTTTGAATGGCGTCAGAGTGCGGCTTCTCGTGTACACCTGCTGTGCTATGACGTACTTTGCCAAATTTCATGTCACCAGCTGCTGGACGGACAACCTCGCCTGCAGCTACTTCATATCTTTTCAGCCCGCTGGAGGGCCACCGTCACGCAGCTGACACACTTCTACGACTTCGTGTGAGGCTGGCTAACGCCTTGGCCGCGCCCCCGTGCTGGCGCCCCTCTGTGCGCATCAGCCTTTGCTGACAGGTCGCAGGAACTGACGAGAGAGGGGTTTGAGCTAAGCCTCTTGACCCCAACCCAGGGCCTCCTTTTCACACGCCTCCGCTTGGATTTGGCCTGAATGGGAAGTGAGAGAGAGAGAGAGAGAGAGAGAGAGAAAGAGAGAGAGAGAAACTCCTCCTCCTCCTCCTCCTCCTCCTCCTCCTCCTCCTCCTCCTCCTCCTCCTCCTCCTCCTCCTCCTCCTCCTCCTCCTCCTCCTCCTCCTCCTCCTCCTCCCCTCCTCCTCCTCCTCCTCCTCCTCCTCCTCCTCCTCCTCCTCCTCCTCCTCCTCCCCCTCATCCTCATTCTCATCCTCATCCTCATCCTCATCCTCCGTGGGCAACTAGGATGAAGTCGGGCCTGTCCCTCTACAGGACTAGTATTCAAAAATAGTCCCCCAAAAAATAGTCTGGGGACGATTTTTGTTGCCTCTTAAATAGCATGTTTCGAATATTTCGGGGGTATTTTTATCATTTTCCGCCCGAAATCCCCCTGTGGGGGTGACAGGCCCGACTCAAAACTACGAGGAGAGCGTCCGCGGCAAGAGGGGGCGTGGGCAAGGCATCCCAGCACACTATGCGGCGGTGGCGGCCCTCCTGGCGAAGAAGGGCGCAGCAGACTCCGCCAGCGAGCAGTGCGAGCTGATCGAGAGAGGTTCGATGGTGTCCGGCGTCCCTGGCAAGCTGGGCGGGCATGTGTTGGAGTTCCGCGGGTACGAGGCGAAGGAGCGGGGGCATCGACTCCGCTTCCAGGTGAGACCGACGGCGCCCGAAGACCTCCGCAGGGCGGTCGACCTGGCCATCAGGGACCAGACTTCTCAGGGGGAGGAGCTCTTCGGCCAGGCTTCACCAAGCAAGCGGGAGAGGCAGATCCAAGCCCGCGCCCGGCGCTTGAGGCGATTGCCGGCCGCGCCGAGGCGAGCAGTAACAAAAATAGAGGAGCACGGCGCCGCTGCCTTCATCGCTACTCCAGACCTTCTGTCGTAATGGCGCCGGTGGTGGTAATTGCTGTCGCCCCTCTCCCTCCTCCTCCTCTTCCTCTTCCGTAGCCATTTTGGCTCAAGGTTTTGAGGCTCGCAGCGAACCCAGTGGATGCCGCTAGTCCGCGGCAGTTCCAGTACTGCTCAGTCCGCGACAACTTCTCGCGGCGCCTGGTCCGCCCTGGGTGTCGCTGCGAAGGCCAGCAACCCTGAAATACGTTAAGACACATCGATGGTTTTTGCTTCGTGGGGCCCTGTTGGGACGCCTCTTGGAGGCCTCTTGGGCCGCCTTGGGAGCATCTTGGGCCGTGTTTGGGGCCATCGTGGGACATCTTGGGGCCATCTTGGGCCGTCTTGGCCTCCTGAGGCTCTCTTCGGAGCCTCTTCGGGCAATCTGGGAGGCCTCTCGGGCCGTTCTGGCCGCGCGGTGGCATCGCCGTGAAATTCCTGGGTTGGCCCGGAGCAGCCTGGATTTGAGGTTCACCCCCCCAATTGGTTGTTTGGTGATGACGCGGTGGGGCCCCTCAGCAGACAGTAAATAGGAGGCAGGAGACAGGACTGGAGAGACAACAGCCAAAAAACAAATGACAAAACATAACACATGACCCCGAATCCCACGAAGCAAGTGGCGACAGTTGGCAGCGCTCAGGCTGGGAATGTATCATGTGTCAACTGCACGTAAGAGTGACCTTTCGCTGGGGTGACCTTTGGTGCGGGCCCGCAGGGGCCGCCCGATCATTGAATCCGATGCGATGGCAGCGGCTTGCGCGCCAGGTTTTGGCCCCGTGGCGACCCCCCAAAGCCGCGCACCAACGGACAAGGGCACTCTTTGCGTGCAGCCGAATTTGGGTCCGAATAGGACGCCGACAGATGCGCAGTTTGCCGCCCCAGGAGCAGCGAGGTTTCATTTGGGGGGCTTCACTCCGCTGGACTCCCCAAGCGTTTGCGAAAGTAGCAGTAGTTGCACGGCTGGCTGCTCACAGGGAGAGACGAGGTAGGATGGAAGAGGAGGGAGGAGGCTGTATTGCAGAGACGAGGTAGGATGGAAGGGACGAGGTAGGATGGAAGAGACAAGGCAGGATGGAAGAGACGAGGTAGGATGGAAGAGGAGAGGGGAGGAGAGGAAGGGGTTGTATGCAGCATTGCCAGATCAGAAGCGAGAGCCCCACACAGCATGGACGCAACATCTCCATAGCCACTGCCAACCAGGGGTCCGCGGATGGCACGCCAGAAGCGGTGGCTTTTGGGTGGATGCGGGAGTGGGACCTAGGGCTGCTCAGCCCACGTCACTCAAAATAGGAGGAGGAGGAGGAGGAGGAGGAGGAGGAGGAGGAGGAGGAGGAGGAGGAGGCGGGAGGAGGGAGGGAGGGAGGGAGGGAGGGAGGGAGGGAGGGAGGGAGGAGGGAGGGAGGGAGGAGGAGGCAAAGGAGCGGCGGGGCGCGGGTCCTGAGGTCGTCGGCCCCAGCCGGCGACTGTCGGAGCTGGCTTCCGTCTCGGGCTCTCCCAGCGAGCTGGCTCCTGTCTCCGGCTCTCGAGCGAGTTGGGTGACCGGCTATTCTTTGTCGTATCCTGCCCTTTCTTTTGCCCATTACCTCCCTCTTCACTTCTGTTTTCTCATTCGACCCGCTTACCGGAGCCGGATCCCTTGGGACGGCATATATGCGCGAACCACGGCCGCCCCCTCGTGACGCCAGGGGGCTCCACGAGCAAACAGAGGGCTTGCCCCTGGATGCCAGTGGCCCTCCTGTTTACAATTGCGGAGGTGGGATCCCAGGGAGAAGGAGGGAGGGCAACGTGGGCCCCAAGCAGTGGGGTCGTGCACTCTCGACGTGCACGCCACGTCTGGTAACCTACACTGCGCGACGCTTGTGTGCACATAGGAATACATCGGCGCTCCATGGGAGGGCAGCCGGAGGCAACTCATGCTTGGCATCAGGGGGGGCGCTTCCGAGGTGGAAGCAGGGGCGGAGGCTTCCCCCCGGGGACCGATCGGTGGTTCCTCCTGCGTCGTCTCCCGGCGGCCCCCAGGGCCCGAGGAACGCCCTGGGGCCAGGGAGCGGCCATGAACCTCCGCGGCCCGTCTCCCCCCTGGACCCGCTCTCTCTCTCTCTCTCTCCTCCTTCTCCTCTTCCTCCTCCTCCTCCTCCTTCTCCTCCTCCTCCTCCTCCTCCTCCCCCTCCTCCTCCTCCTCCTCCCCCTCCTCCTCCTCCTCCTCCTCCTCCTCCTCCTCCTCCTCCTCCTCCTCCTCCTCCTCCTCCTCCTCCTCCTCCCCCTCCCCCTCCTCCTCCTCCTCCTCCTCCTCCTCCTCCTCCTCCTCCTCCTCCTCCTCCTCCTCCTCCTCCTCCTTGGCTCTGGACGCCAACCCCGCGCCCGCGGCCCCAGGATGTCAGGCCGTTCTACACCATGCCCGACCCCTTCGACCCGCGCTGGACGAACGCCTACGACATCTTCCTGCGCGGGGAGGATCCCCCCGCGCTCGGCCGCACGTTCCCCGTTCGCGCCTCTGGCGCTGGGGCCGACCCGGCGAGGTGCACGTCCATCGGGCCCGTGCTCGGTCACAGGTCGGCTGGTCGCCACGAGCGGGAAGGTCGGCCACGCGCAGAGGGGGTTTGGGGGGAAGAGGGAAGGGTTCTTAGACATGCTCTTGCTTCTCAGAAGGCGCGGGCCTTGTCTGTAGATGCAGGGCCGCCGCCTTCTAAGAAGCAGCCTCCTTCCAAGAAGCATTCCGCCCTTCCCCTACCCCTGGGTGCGCGCCGCCAAGAAGGGGCCCTCTGAGGGAGAGGGGGCCTGAGACTTTTGGCCGCGTTCGGCCCCCCAGGGCCTCCCCGGGCCCCGGGACCGTCAACCAGCGACGCAGGATGATTGGTTGGTCTAGAGGGCGCCCCCTGGAGTCCAGAACCCGTTCCCCGCAGGACGTGGGTGCCAGAAGGGCAAATCGAGCCCGAGTTCTTTGGCAGTATAGAGGTCGGAGGGTCGACGTCCTCCCCGTCGGGGGAAGGGTGGCGGAAGAAGGCTGGCGCAGGCAAAGCGAGGGGCGGCTCGGCCGCAGGAAGCAACATGCCCCCCCCCCGAAGAGGTGACAGCATGTCGGACGCAGGGTTTCCCAAGCGAGCCAGCTCGGTGCATTCTCGCCGTAGGGGAGGGAGGGTGGGCCGCGCGCAAGGGCTCAAGCGAGTTCTGGGCTGTTCCCAACCGAGTTGCTGATCTGGGGACTTCGCCGCATATACATCATGTTGTGTGAACTTCTTTCCTCACATGCCACTGTGTCTGGCATAGTATTTTTCCCAACTGGGCAAGACCAATGTGAGTTGCGCTGGGGTGCTGTGAGGGTGGGCTTCCGCGTGGTGTTCGTTGAAGCAGGGCAGGCTGAAACAGTTTGAGAGCCAACGCAGGGTGGGATGATCGAAGGTAGGGCCTATCAACGCCCGCCCCTCTCGATGCCACAGAAGCCGTGGTACGGTAGGTTCATGCGGCGTTGGCGCGCCGGCGACGCCAGCGCAGGCGTTCAAGATCGATTTCTGTAACGCGGAAGCACCGAGGGGCGCGGTGACGCCACTGGACCCGACGGAATTCAACCTTGAGCCATCGAGGCCGCGATCGATTCAAGGTCGAACGATCGACGCGGTGTCAAGAACCTCTGCACGTGCCGACGCCGCGCGAACCTACCGTAATCGACAATGCTTGGCCGGGCATGGCAAATGCAAAGCGAAGGTCAGGCATGGCAAGGTCGAGCCGTGCGGGGCGCCTGCGCCAACGTGCACCACCGGCGCCTGCGCCAACGTGCACCACCCACCAGACCACCCCAACCCAACCCGAAGGCCTCAGTCTGCCCTCCTTTTCCAGTTGGGGGGGGGTCGGGGAACAGCGATAAAAAAAGCACACAGGAAGCCCGTACCCCCCCCCTAACCCGAAATTCGGGTCTTCGGGTTGGGCTGGGGCGGTTTGGTCGGTAGTCAGAAGGGGGCGCGCAGCAGTCAGTCGTTCGACCTCGCCGCCCGTGGCCTTGGCGCGGAGTGCCGGGATGATCATATGATCGGGGGCCCCCCCCTCGCTGTGCGGTGAGTGTCTTCGTGGATGCGATCGGGGGCCCCCCCAGGCTACGATCGGGGGCCAACCCGAAGTTCGGGTCTTCGGGTTGGGTCGGGGTGGTCTGGTAGGCAGTCCAACGTGGCCGCGGCCGGCGGCGCCGCCGCGTGCAGCGGCTGGGCCGCTTGCGCTGCCGCCGCGGGCGGCGGCCTCCCTGCGGACGCCCGCGGTCTGGGCTGGCGGGCGCGGGGCCGACTGGCGCGCGGCGCTGCGTGCGCGCCTGGTACGGCGCCCTGGGCGGCCCGGCGTGATAGGCCTGTTTTCCACAACCACCACCACCCTAACTTGGAGGGGGGAAGGGGGAGGAGGACGAGGAGGAGGAGGAGGAGGACGAAGAGGAGGAGGAGGAGGAGGAGGAGGAGGAGGAGGAGGAGGAGGAGAAGAGGAGGAGGACCCCCTCCCCCTCCTACTATTGGTGGTGGTGGCGGTGGAGAACAAGCCCACCATACGGCGCCCCGGGCCGCCGGACGAGGTTCTGGAACCCGCCCCCTCGGCCCTTCCTTCCTCCCCTCAGATCCGGGCGCTGCATTGTGTTCATCCTGGGCGTTTCGCCCGCTTTTGGGCCCCGGGACATTCACAGATCGAGGCGGCCCGAAGCATGATGCCAGCCCTCGGGGCGCGCCAGAGTGCGCCGCGTGCGAGCGGGCACGCACGAGAGCCCCTCCCTTCTAAGGCAAGCCGCAGTAGCCAGTGCTCGCGACGGCAGCCAGCGGGCATAGCGCCCACGACGCCCGCTCCCAGCCATGCCCGCCTTCCCCAGCAGCCAGACGCCAGGCATCGCTCGGACGTGTACACTTTTTCGGCGTGGACCATCGAGGAGCATCCTGGATGATCTTGCGCACAAGAAACGCACGAAACGGAACAGTGTACGGGAAATGGGGGTCCGAGCGATGGCGACGACGGTGGACAGGATGGAGGAGCACGAGCGTGGAGGAAGGCAGGGTGCCCGGCTGCAGCAGCGGCGTTCCTCCCTCCCCCCCTCCTGTCCTCCCTGACCGCACCTCTCCGCCGCCCCTGGCTGCCCAGCCCGGCGGAAAAGCGAAACGTGGTGAAGGGCAGGGCTGACAGCAGGGGAGGGCATGGGCCACGGGGGCCCCGCTCGCGCGACTCGTCGCCGACGACCCCGTCCGGGCGCGGAGGCCGCGCCCTTCGAGCACGCCCGCCGGACGCCCGGCCATCGCGCCTGCCCTCCTCGCCGCTCGGCCCGAGCGGGGCGCCCGCTCGGATGTCTTCGGGAGTCCCGAGACGGGGGCCGACGCAAGCGGGGCAACGGGGATCGGCCAGAGGCGCCAGGTCCTGCAGGGGCTCCTCCTCCTCCTCCTCCTCCTCCTCCTCCTCCTCCTCCTCCTCCTCCTCCTCCTCCTCCTCCTCCTGGGGCGCCGACCTTTGGCGCAGGCCCGCCCTGCGGGCCGCCCACCCCAGGCGGCGGGCTCGAGCGGCGGCGGCGGCGGCCTCGGCGGCGGGCCTGCAACGCCAGGGGTGCACTGGCCCGGGCCGGCGCGCAGGAGCCTGCCAGCAGCACCCTGCGGGATGCCTCGCAGGATCCTGCGCGGCCTGGCCGGCCCGGGTGTGCAGCGACCCGGGCCCCACAAAGAGCCCGGAGGTTGCCAGACGTGTCCCTGGCCCACGGTGCCTTCAGGATCTCCAGGGAGGCCCGCAAGAAAAGGTGTCGTCTGCACCGATCTTGGCGCAGAAAGCTGCCCGCGTAAGCTCGCGCGCAAGCGCCCTCGTCTCCGACGCCGCGTGCCGCTCGGACGGCCCGCGCAAGCCACCGCGTACGGTCGCCGCGCCATCTCGCGTGAGGCCTGGTTTGAATCGTCGCGCAGATGGCCTCCTCCTCCTCCTCCTCCTCCTCCTCCTCCTCCTCCTCCTCCTCCTCCTCCTCCTCCTCCTCCTCGTGTGCGCCCGCCTCGGCGTGGGCCACATTTCTGCTGCCGCGTGGAGGATCGACCAGCTGCCTCCAAAGTGGCCCGAGCAGCTGGGGGGGCACCGCCAGGGCCAGGGCCACCCCGGGCAACCCCAGACTGGCGCCCAGACGCCTCGACTGACGTCACGTCGTCGTCGTCGTCGTCGTCGTCGTCGTCGTCGTCGTCGTCGTCGTCGTCGTCGTCGGAGGGCGCTCACCGTTTTCGTCGTCGTCGTCGTCCCAGGGCCCGCGCGGCGCACCGAGGAGATCACGTCTGGAGCGCAGCGCATCCACGACCCGAAGATGCTCGGGGAGAAGGCGCCCGCCCCCCTCCTGGCGGGGAGCGGCCGCGTCCTGCGAGCCAGCCCCGCGGGGGTTCTCGCCTGGGGCCGGGGGGGCGGGCTGACGCCAGGAGGAGGAGGAGGAGGGGGAGGAGGGGGAGAGGAGGAGGAGAGGGGGAGGAGGAGGAGGAGGAGGAGGAGAGGAGGAGGAGGGAGGAGGAGGAGGAGGAGAGGAGGAGGAGGAGGAGGAGGAGGAGAGGAGGAGGAGGAGGAGAGGAGGAGGAGGAGGAGGAGGAGGAGGAGGAGGAGGAGGAGGAGAGGAGGAGGAGGAGGAGGAGCTCTGGGGCGGATGTCCGCCCCGCTCTTCGAGCTCCTGGGCCGCAGGCGTTCCGCCGCTTCCGCCAGGCGCCCCCCCCTTGCGGCGCTCTCCGCCCCGCCCTTTCCGGGGCGGGGAGCGCCGCGTGTCCTGTCGCCTCGTGTGGGGTGTCCCTCCTCCTCCTTCTCCTCCCCTCCTCCTCCTCCTCCTCCTCCTCCTCCTCCCCTCCTCCTCCTCCTCCTCCTCCTTCCCTCCTCCCTCCTCCTCCTCCTCCTCCTCCTCCTCCTCCTCCCCCTCCTCTCTCCTCCTCCTCCTCCTCCTCCTCCTCCTTCTCCCCCCTCCTCCTCCTCCTCCCTCCTCCTCCTCCTCCTCCTCCTCCTCCTCCTCCTCCTCCCTCCTCCTCCTCCTCCTCCTCCTCCTCCTCCTCCTCCTCCTCCTCCTCCTCCTCCTCCTTCCTCCTCCTCCTCCTCCTCCTCCTCCTCCTCCTCCTCCTCCTCTCCTCCCTCCTCCCTCCTCCCTCCTCCTCCTCCCTCCTCCCTCTCCCTCCTCCTCCTCCCTCCTCCCTCCCCCTCCTCCCTCCCTCCTCCTCCCTCCTCCCTCCTCCCCTCCTCCCTCCTCCTCCTCCTCCTCCTCCTCCTCCTCCTCCTCCTCCCTCCTCCCTCCTCCTCTCCTCCTCCTCTCCTCCTCCTCCTCCTCCTCCTCCTCCTCCTCCTCCTCCTCCTCCTCCTCCTCCTCCTCCTCCTCCCTCCTCCTCCTCCGACACGACCTCGAGGCGTGCGGTGCCCTCGGCGAGAGCGCCCCGCGGCGCGCGCGCGCCGCGTGCCGACCGGCGGGGGCCCGGGCGCGGGCGCCCGGCTCCGGGGGGCTCCGTCGCCTCGGGGGTGCGCCCCCGCCGCGGCGCGTCCCGACGCCTGCCCCGGGGGTGCCCGCACGTGCTCGTCGTCGGCCGGGCTCTCTCGGGCCGGGCTGCACACGCAGGAGTCGGAGGAAGGAGAAGCAGCGCCAACAGCACCAGGGGGCCCACCTCCAGCGAGGAGTTCCACGGTGCCTCCCCGAGCTGGATGCCAGGGACGTCTCGAGCGAGAGTGGGTGGGGGGGACCACGCCACCAGGGAGAGCCCACTTGCCTCCTCGCAGCTCCTCGCCCTGATGGTGCTGGTGTCGCCTTTCCTTGTTCCTGTAGGAGTGGCCCCTCGCCGGAGTGACCTTTCTGGTGCGGGCTCACCGGGGTGCCCCGACCGCCGAGCGCGGTGCGGCAGAAGCGCCTTGCGCGCCCGCGTTGGGCCCCCTCGCATTCTTGCTCGACTGCTCTGGGGGGTATGTTTGGAATGCTGCTTTATGCTTCGTCTCAACTCCGCCTGTAGGGGACATGCCCGACCGACGGTCACTCTTGGGCCGGACGAAAGGGGGGAATTGGGAAAGGAGGAGTTACGAAATTTGCTGCATGCAGCTGGTTTCGGCCTCACCGAGGGGCCCATTCCTCGATACATAGCGGCCTCCAGCGCCGGGAGGCGCCGGGAAAATCAGCTACGTGAGCTGATTCTCCCCCCCCCCCCCCCGTGCTATCCCCCCCTTCCGCCCGAGCCCGACACTCTTGCGTGTAGCCGATTGGGGCGTCTCTCTCGCCCCGGGGGGGGGCCTTCCCAGCAGCGGCGCCTCGCCGAGAGCAGCGAGCCCTCGGGGGGGGAGGGGGCGCCCGGCCGGCGGAGGCCCCAGAGCTCCAGACCACCCCCGCCGCCGCTGGTCCCAACCAAGTCTGGGCCTCCTCGTCCTCGTCCTCCTCCTGCTTCTTCTCCTCCTCCTCCTCCTCTCCCCTCCTCCTCCTCCTCCTCCTCCTCCTCCTTCTCCTCCTCCTCCTCCTCCTTCTCCTCCTAGACAGCCAGGCGATCGCAAACAAGGGGGCGTGGATTCGCGACGGGCCCCGTTTCGGTGGGAAATCGCGGATGTCCGCCGGCGAGGGAGGCGGCTCTGGCCGCATTTTGTTGAGGGCGCCTCCCCCGATCCATGGAGATGGCGACCGCGCGCCAATCCATGGATCGCTAATCCATGTTAGCGCGCCCCCGAGATAGGGTCGCAGTAGATGGGGTCCGAGGATCACGCCGCATCGCCGATGCATCGCCGACGCGGTTCGGTGTGGTTCCCGAGTTGCCTCACGTCGACATCGCCGATGTATCGCCGACGTCGACAAATCATCGCCGGTGCATCACCGATGC
The DNA here is from genome assembly GCA_963575745.1 of Prorocentrum cordatum. Classification (NCBI taxonomy): domain Eukaryota; class Dinophyceae; order Prorocentrales; family Prorocentraceae; genus Prorocentrum; species Prorocentrum cordatum. The sequence goes on along the minus strand of CAUYUJ010015802.1, from coordinate 187,947 downwards.
ATCGCCGATGCATCGCCGATGTATCGGCGATGCGGCGCGATCCTCCGACCCCATCTACTTCGATTCCATCTGGGACGCCTCTATCAAAGCCAGCTCGCAATCAAAAGAGGCATCATCGCTTCTGCAATCTGGATTGATCCACTCACGGATCCAATGCATTACACGGAGGTTTGTGGTAGGCAGGGCCGGTGGCGTCCACATTTCTCATCGTACCTCCGATTGTTGCGTAAGCCCTGCAGTTGCGGATGTGGGTGAGGTGCCGACTGAGTAGTCGGGGAGGGGTCGTTCAGGGACAGTGTAAGGTGTTGGGCTTCCCCAGACTCTCAGAGAGGCCGCCTTCCGCTTTCCGGAGGCTTTCGGCGTAGTGCAAGCGTTGTTTGGGGATCGGTTGCAGCCGCCATGACAGGAGGTTTTTCTCCATTTTCGGCCTCTGCGGGACCTCGCCGCGCCTCGGGACCGTCAAACAACGACTCAGGATGAGAAGCCGGTCCCGGGGAATGGGTCGTCGAGACCTCTGGGGGTCGAGGTTCTGAAAAGATCATGACGTCGGGGGTCTGGGTTTTTGGACCCCAGATCGAAGGCCACGTGCGAGTCCTACCCCACCACCCCACGATTTCCAAAGGGGGGAGGTGGGGTTCACTTCGTTCGAGGCCTCCCGAGCGAACGGAACCCTATACCTCCCCCCCAAGGAATCATCGGGTGGTGGGGTAGGGTTCGCATGTGGCCTCCTACCAGAGTTCTGGCCCCTTCCTGGGGGCCGGTTCTCTTCCAGGCCCCGTAAGGGTCCCTGGAGATGAAGATGAAAAAGAGCTGCCCCCCCCTAGTTGCTCTGTCGCCGCGCCGTGTGTTCCGACGCGCTCTGCGTCCTGGAGAGGGCGCCGCGGCCACCGGGGCAAACGCCGCCTCGTCTTGGGCCTTGCAGCGTGGCGGCCTCGCTTACGCGGGGCGCGGGACGCAGGGCGTGCCGTGGGCTTGCCCTGGTGTCGGCGTCGTCCACTTGGGCGCCTCGAGAACAAGCGGCGCGGCGACATCTAGTAGCGCTTCGCTGGGGGGTTCTCAAGTGGTAGAAAACAGATTACAGAAAAGTCCAGAACGGGCAGGGGGCCCGAGGACGATTTTTCCCATGCGAGGCCCCCAGAGGTCCTGACGTCCATGTCCTGAGGACTGGCTTTGCCTCCTGAGTCGTTCTTGGACGGTCCTGGGGCCCGTCGAGGGCCCCAGGATGCGGAAAGCTGCAAAACCTGAGTCCTGAATGCCTCAGTGCGTTGGAGGTCCGGGTTTCGCTTGAGACTGTCTCAATGTATTCAGGACTCGTGCTCTCGCTTCTGTACCGGCTACATGGTCTGGTCCGGACGGCCACGAGTTCGAGCAAAGTTGCACATGGTCGTGCTTCCGCCCCTGCGCCCCAATTTCCTTCAGTAAACCCGCATAGCAAGGATGGGCAACCCTCCCAGGGGTACCCCTGCGTCCTTGCCTCTTCGGTCCATCCTCGGCCACTTTCGTTGGCCGCGCCCCGCTCGAAAAGCTTCGAAACGGGCGTCCGAGGCCCGTGCGCCCTCACCGCGCATCCTTGCTGTACGGGTCGACTGTGCTCCCCGACCTGCCTCTTCGCCTCTGCTGCCGCTCGGGTGCTCTGCTGGGGCAGAGCCTGCTCGACGCGAGGGGGCCCGTCACCACCCACCAAACCACCCCAGCCCAACCCGAAGGCTCAAATTTACCCTCGATTTCCAGTGGGGGGGGGTCGGGAAACGTCGAAAAAACACGCGTGGAACCCTTCCCCCCCCCAACCCGAAATTCGGGTCTTCGGGTTGGGTTGGGGTGGTCTGGTAGGTAGTCGGTCCGGGGCCCGTGGCCCGACAGGCACGCGGCCTCGGCCCTCCCGGTTCCTGCAGCCCCGCTCCGAGGCCGAGTCGCTCGGCGTCAGCATCGCCTCCATCCAGAAGTACATCGACGCCTTCAAGTACGGCGCGTACCCCCACGCCGGCGCCGGCATCGGCATGGAACGCGTGGCCCGCGCCCCGGCGTGGCGGAAGGGGGGGGGGAGAGCGAGGAGGATGGGGGGGGATGCTGCTGCTGTCTCTCTCCTCCCTCGTGCTCCTGTCGCCCCTTCCCGCTGCAGCCCTGGACATGTTTGAAACACGTCCCACGTACCACAGATCTGCGGGAGCTGCGCCGACGGTGCAGAAGTCCTGTCCTCCTATTGCCTCCTCCTGCCTCCTCCCTCCTCTTTCCTTCGCCTCCTCCCTCCTCCTACTCCTTCTACACGTCGGAGCTCAAGCAAGAGGAGCACCGACCTGAGGGAGAACCTCTTCATCCCCCCCCCGAAGACTCCCGGCCGCCCGCTCGCACTGGCCAGGAAGGGGGCAGGGGGGCCGATAGCGCATGTTCTGCAGTCTCACGTTCGCCGCAACCCCGATGCGCACGGCGTGCTGCAGTCCTAGAGCCGCTCAGACTCACGAGCGGTTGAGGGAGACAGTCGGGAATTACGGGGTTGGGGCACAGCCATACTGTGACACCCACGCAACTGGGTCACCATGGAGCCATCGCAGACACCCAGTACACTACACCACTGGGGGCGTCTTACTGGGTCAAAAAAAGGACGCGGGATATCCAAGTTGTGCGGCCTAGCGTCCCCCATGTCCCATCATATTCCTTTTGAAGCACTGCGCCAAGTGAATTTCCCAACCAGCATGATCCAAAGAAGAGCAGCAAGCATTCGAATAAATGACATCGGTGTTCGATGTCACGTTGCTCGGGATTTATATATTTTATCCACCTGCTACCACGAGTCCAGCAGAAGGCCGAACATCATCATGGGATGGGTGGAGACATGCTGTTGAGAAGCTAGCTGCGCAACAACGCGAACAGTGGGGGGAGACATGAACAGCCAGTGTCAGCGAGCGAAGAACGGTATAACATAAACTTGTTCGCTGTCGGGTGCACCTGTCCCTGGGCGGCTGGAGAGTTTATACCCCTACGGTGCCACCGTAGGGGTATAAACTTTCCAGCCGCCAAGGGACAGGCGCCCCCGAGATGCGAAGGCGAAAGTACCGGCCGTCCTGTGAAGTAGGGCGTTGGGCAAAGCTTGTAGAATATATTTGGCGGGCTTGCGAAATTTACATCCACGGCAAAATCCATGGCCCGCGCATAGAATATCACATAAATGGTAGAGGACCAACATTGAAATTCTACCTTTTCATCCAAGACTTCGCGGGCGCGCGAGGACTGGATGCATGAATTGACCAAGAGTCCCCGCCAAGAAGGGCCGGCAGCGGCCCCGATTGATCTCGAGGAAAATGCGCAGGATCACGATGAGATGATCTTTGAGGGCACGCTTCGAGCGCCGATCAATTGCGACCCCCTTATGTCAGTAGCATGGGACGAAAGGAACATGTTGAACGAATGCAAGAAAGCGGTGAAAGGCAGGGTCTTCCCACCGCTGGGGGCACCTGCGGAGCCTACATGGATGGCCCCAGACCCGCGGCGCTCACCTGGGGCACCCAGAGACGCCGAGGGGAAAAATCGAGGGGAGCAGGAAAGTGGAGAGCACGCCGGCTGCGACGAACGGCTCTGTCTTCCTGCATCGCAGGGGGGCGGGGCCACCGCGGAAGATGGGATGGCAATGGGTGTCGGGGCAAAGGCTGGGGCGGAATGGCGGGGTCGGCGACGGCGCGCAAGTGGCAGCTCGCGACGCGACGCCCCGCCGAGCGGGAAGGCATGCAGGCGCAAGCCGCGGGGCGGAGGCAGTCTGCGGGGGTCCGCAAGGGCCCCGCTGCAGTCGACGGCTGGAGGAAGCACTCGCGCCCTGTCGCACGCTGGAGGCGCGCGACTAGATCGGTTATGATGCGCCCCGCTGGCGGCTGCAGAGGCGCGGCGGTCTGCGGGGGATTGGGCGCAAGAGGGCCGCGCCATCGTGCCCATCGGTCGTGGGAAGTGCGCATTTTTGGATGCCCAAGTCCCAATTAACCTCTGGCGCCATTATGCTGTGAGAGTCGAGCGGCGATCCCTTTTTCCTGCTCGGCAGGGGGCGTGCGAGGGCCCAATCTACTTTCGGCGCCCCCCAACTTCGCGCGCCCGCCCATTTCTACCGAGCGGCGGGCGCCGTCCGACGGGGGCGGCTCGGCGTTTAAGGCGCCCGTCTGAGTGGCAGTGCGCCCGCGCGTCCTTGCCGGGCGCAACGGGAGTTCGCCCATGGCTCGAGGGGGGACGCGCCGCATCGCATAGAGGCCGCAGGATGGCGCGCGAGGCAGGCAGGCCAGGCAGGAGCAAGCACCGCGGTCAGCGGCCACGACTGCGCGAATGCGTTTTCCAGCTCCAAGGGGGCGCTTCTGGCGGCATCAGCGCGGGCTGCGTTCACAAGACTCGATCGAGCGCGTCCTGGGGGGGCGTTCAACTACGCGGCATTGAGCGTGGACTGCGCAGGTGGTTGCGCGCGCGTCGTCGGGGTCGCAGATGGGTCCGCACCCTGCCCCTGACAGTCGAACGATGCGCGTGGCAGCATCGTCGGGCGGCGGCGAAATTACCAGCGAGAACGCGACCCTGGCCGAACGATGCTCGACGCGCCCAACTATATTGCAGAAGCAATCAAGCGCGACCTTGCAATGTGCGCGTTCGTGGGGGACGCCACCGCGCCGCTGCGATTCGACGACTCAGCGCCCTGGGCATTGCGCAATTCAAGGGTGCAGCTGCGAGGGTAAAATCTACGCTTGGATGTGGCTGGTGCTTCAAGCCCGGCAAAACGAGCCGCCCGCTGGGTCTCGGATGACGCGGCAGCGCGACGACGACGCGGCGAATTATCTGGGAGGCGCGAACGTCGGAGCACCCCCAACATATGGGCAGCGCATGTCACGAGACATAGAGGGGGGGGGGGGGGGGCGAAGCGATGCAGAACGCGCGGGGGCAGCGCGGGAGTTCTTGGGCCTTGGAAAAGGGAGACAATGACATATATGACACGTCCCTCGCGGTCGCGACGGGCGCAGGGCCGAGTTGGATCGCCGTCTTTGCGCCGCGTCGCTGCACGGATGAGCTAGACAGGGCGACGGGGAACCCGGCGCGAAGGTGGCAGGGGGGAGGGCGCGCTGGAAGAGGAGGACAGCGAGCTGCGACGCCGCTCGCGTGAATGAGTTTTCCGGGAATGGGGCTTAGAGAGGGGGCTCGTTGACTCCGCGGATGAGACGACCGCGCTGGCGCCAACAATGGGCCCGACGCCCCGGGGGCTCAGGCGGGGCATTGGCAGTTGTGCGAGGGCTTCATGGCCGGGCGCGGAACGCGGCGCGCGTCGGGCGCGCGGCGGCCGATTTTGCGCCGCGCCCACGCCGCGGGCCCGCTTGGTCGCAGCGGGTTTTACGTTCCCAGCAGTGACGAGCGAGGGCTGCGCAGCGCGGCATGATAAGCGCACGTCAGACGCGGCCGCGCTCCAAGCTTGGAGCCCCGCGGGGGAATCTCGGGCAGCAGCGGGCCCGAGCATTATGCGGAGTGCAACGGTGGTTTGGAACGAGCAGGAGAAAGTGGCGGAGGAGGGGCACGACGCGCTGAAACCGCATTGGCGCGACTGGAAGGAGACGAACCAAGGGGGGGGAGTGGCCCTCGGGCCTTTTGCGGAGCCCGTGTCTACACTGCCGCGGCCCTTGCAGCGCATGGAAGGGGAGCCCGCGAACGCGCCTCCTTGGCCCCCCGGGCCCCCCCAGCCCGGCGGCCACAAAACAGCGCCCCCGCTACTTGAGTAAATTCGCATCTAGAAGCGTCGCCGTCGACCCCGCGAGAGGCCTACAGCAGCGCATGGCCCCTCCATGAAAAGCCACAACTGCCGGGGGGCGCCCCGCCTAGTAGCCAAGCCAGCAAATTTACATCGCGCGCGGACACCCGGGGTCAGGGATTGCTGTCTGCGCGGTTGCTGACCCCGAAGATGGAGCGGCGCATCAGGCGAGGGGCAGAAGTAGGGGAGCTCGGACTAGATGACCCCCAAGTGCCCCGAAAAGAGGGACAAGGGCGTCGAGGCAGAAGGAGGAGCGGCGCATGCTGCAGCAGAGGGGCCGCGGAGACCAGCCAAACGACGGAAACGGAGGCAGGCGGACAAGCGGGACCGACGGATCTGGCCCAGAGCGCGGCGGGCCTCCAGCGCCTCGCACTTCGCGCGGCAGAGGAGATGTGTTTCGCAATGCGCTTCCGCCGAGCTCGGACATCTACGCGATCGCGGCCAACGACAGCGTTCCTGATGTCGGCGGGGATCGAGAGGCGGGGCGAGGGCAGAAATGCGGGCCCCCGCTAGCTCAAGGGCCAATCGCGTTGTTCGGGAGCAGGCAAGGGATCTCCCCAGAGCGCCAGGAGGAGCGAAGAGCATCGCTCAAACGCTCTTGCCAATCGATCTGTTAAGCGGACGGCGACTGATGATGAGCGCGAGCAAGAAAAGCCCGGCCATCGCGCTCGAGAGCGCCCGCGCACGCGCGGCAGCTGAGACGCGCAAGGGCAGGGGCAACAGGATCGAGCGACAGAAGGGCGGCGCGGCAGGGGGGCTGGAAGCGACGAGCGAGCGCAGAGGACTTGGGAAATATGGCGATCATCATCATTTTCTGCGCCTCGAATCAGGGCGGTGCTAGTCGAGGACGCGGCAGCGAAGGTGTTGGATGACTTCATTCGCTACCGTGGAGACCACTCCCAGCAAGCAGTTGGCTCGTTCTCGGTCGCGGTGGGGCCGCGAAAGCATGGGCGCGAGCCCGAAGACGCTTGAAAGTGCAGCGAGGCGCCAGCAGCGGGCCGCCCAGCTGCGGGCCGCCGCGAAGGGGCAGCATGCCGGAGGACGGAAGTACGACCGCCAGCCCACCCCGGCGCAGGAAGGGCCAGCTCTTTTGAAGCCACCTCGAACGCCGCCACTGACCCCGATGTCCCCGCGAACTCCCCAGGGCCCATCAGAGAGCCTTCGAGAAGAAAATCGTGGGCGCGATCGGCCCGGACCCATTGGGCCTCCAGAAGCATAGGTCCCAAGAGGTACATTGTGAAAGGATGGGGGGCCCATCGGGGATGGAAGAGTTTTCCGATGAAAAAACGGCGGGATTGAAAAGGGTATTCCAGGCAAACTACGGTGATCCGATGGCTCAGACTTCAGCGACGAGGCGACGGCCAGGTTGCCCGCGCCCATCGGAGGAGACGCCGCCCATCATGAGTGGGCGGCAATTCAAATCGGAGGAGACGGCCCACCGTGAGAAGCAGGACCTGGGCCAGGAAAAGAATGCCGAACGCGGGTTGAGGAGGATCGAGAAGCATCGCGCGCCAGGCTTCGCCAAGCTTCGCGACTCCGCCTACCCCGTGGGAGACGTCGCGAGCTCGACGCGGATGTCGAGCTGCATGGCGAGCCTCCAGAAGGGCGACCTGAGTGGCATGAAGACGGCTCATGAGCGCGGAGATGATTGAGTTCACGCGCGCCAAGGCGGTCGACGATTGCAGGCCCGACCCAGGGCACCTCGTTGATGCGGCAGGAAGCGCACTTGGGCCACATCTCAGACGCCGTTGCGACGGTGGCCCACATCTGCTCGAGGGGCGACGAGGCGGTCGTCGGGCCATGGCCGAGCACCCCGCCAGCGAAGCATAAAATGTCGCGCCCTCTGACCCCGCAGTGGACGGGCTTGGGCAAGCCGCGGAGGCCCCCCCCCCCCCCCCGAGCTCGCAGCGAGGGCGACCCTTGGGAGCGCGCGCTCTAGAGCCCCTGGCTTCGACCATGCACCTAGGGGTAGGCAAGGGGGGGGCAGTGCGCATGCAGCACGGTGCGATCTATCCCGAAGGGGTGGTGCCAGCGCGAGTTGCAGATGCAGCTGTCGCGCAGAGCGCCCGATGCCGACAGCGTTTCCGCCGGTCAGAGCGTGCTCCACCCTGGCAGCGGCGCGCTGCGACAGTCGCGCGAAATGCACCGCCGCCCCGCGGACTTCGCCACGACAGAGACAGATTGGGCACATGCAGAGGGGGGGGGGGGGGGGGCGCGGAATGAGCGACGAGCGCAGACGGCCACAGGATAATTAAGAAAAAGCAACTTCGGAGCCAGGGTCTGGATTTTCTTAACCCTATTTAAGAAAATCTGAGTTCCAGGGTAGACTATTGAGATTTTCTTAAGTATGTAAGATAGACGCCGAAACAAAACAAGAAGAAGGAGGAGAAGGCGGAGGAGGAGAGCGCGGAGGAGGAGGAGGAGGAGGCGGAGGAGGAGGGGGGCATCTGAGCATTTGAATTGATTGGCATCATGTGCATTTCAATTGATTGACATTGTGCATCGCCGTCGGAACCGGAATGGGTTGCTTTTGGTATGCTTGAATTGACGGTCGTTCCTTCCGTTCCCGTCCCGTTCCGTTCCGTTCCTCCCGTATATATTCATGTTGGTTTATACCGGATATAATACTATAGATCGTTGGTTTTGTAATGATACCGGAGTTATTTTTCGGCGGTAATCGTTGGTTTATCGGCCGCATTTTTATTTATATTTATACCGGAATTGACAGTAATTACCGGGCAGCGGCAGCAGCAGTGGCAGCAGCTTATAAGGAGGAGCAAGGAGGAGGAAGCAGATCTTCTTTTGTCTTTCTCTCTTGCTTGCTTTCTCTACTCTTTCCCTCCTCCCTCCCGGCTTTGCCATAACATGCCCGCTGCCCCCCTTAGCGGCAGCCGCGAGGCGCCGCATGATTCGTTGTTCCCGTGGTCCTGTGGTCCCGTGGCGCGGCAGAGCTGGGTTTCGCGCTGCCTTCCGCCTGAGCGCGGCTGCGCCTCGCTCGAAGCCCGCGGGGTTGTCCGAACGGTTTGGTCTTGCGCGCCAACGGCTCGCGAGGTTGTCCCGACAGCGTGTCGTCTGACTCTGTGGTCCCCTGGCTTGATTATTTGGTGTCTGTTAAAAAACGCAAAAAGACATTAAACGAAAGGTTCGCGATTCAAGAGAAAGATATTAGAGTTTCGTGTCATTGTGGCCTTCTAGCCTTCATATTGGTAGCGTGTCTAAAAAAACGCAAAACACATATTAAACGAGAGTTTCGCAGTCCGAGAGAATCATATCAGAGTTTTAGTTCTCGTGATCTTGTGTTGTCCTGATTCGTTAGTCATGTAGTCACATGGCTCGATTATTCTGTCTCCTTGTGGCCTTGTGGCCTTCATATTGGTAGCGTGTCTAAAAAAAAAAAGCAAACACACATTGAAACAGAGATTCGCGGTCCAGAAGGAAGATATTAGAGTCTCAGTTGTCGTGAACCCCTGTTGTCCTGATTCGCTGGTCGCGGCGTTTTGGTGTTCAAATTTGCTGGTCGCGGCGTCCTCGTGCTCGAATTTGCTGTTTGTAGCATTTCGGTGCTCAAATTCGCTGTTTGCGGCGTTTCGGTGCCAAAATTTATTGCTTGCAGCGTTTCGGTGGTCGGATGCGCCGCCTGCTGCGTTTCGGTTCTGATGCTGTTTCCGCCGCCTCGGTGCTCAAATTTGCTGTTTGCGGCGTTTCGGTGCTGAAAAGTGCTGTTTATGGCGTTTCGGTGCTCAAATTTGCTCTTGCAGCGTTTCAGTGTTCGAATGTGCTGTTTGCGGCATTTCGGTGCTCAAATGTGTTCTTTGTGACATTTTGGTACTCAAATTCGCAATTTCTAGCGTTTTGAAGCTTAAATTAGCTGTTTGCGGAGTTCGGTTGTCAAATTTGTTATTTGTTGCGTTTCCGTGCTCTAATGTGCTGTTTACTGCATTTCGATGCTGAAATCTGTTGATTGCGACGTTTCGGTGCTGATAGGTCCGTTTGCTGCGTTTCGGTGTGCGAAATTGTTGTTTGCGGCGCTTCGGTGTTCTAATGTGCCGTTTGCGGCGTTTTCGGTGTGCATTTTTTTGTTTTGTTGCGCGCCTCGCTGCTCTCATTTGCTGCTTGCTGCATTTCGGTTGTCAAATTTGCCGCCATCTGCGGCGTTTCCGTGCTCAAATTTGCCGTTTGCAGCGTTTCGGTGCTCACATTTGCTGTTTGCGGCGTTCCTGATGTCAAATTTGCCGTTTGCTCCGTTTCGGTGTTCATGCTGTTTACAGCGCTTTTGTGCTGAAATATGTTGTTTGCAACGTTTTGGTGTTGAAATTTGTTGTTTGCGGCGTTTTTGTGTTCGAATTGGTTGTTTGCGGATTTTCGGTTGTCATATTCGCTGTTTGTGGCGCTTGGGTATTCTAATATATTATTTTTTCAAATGATGTTTTATGCTATCATGTATTGATCTCTATAGCCCGGGGTTTCTGTAGATCCAGACCCAGACCGCGGGTTAAGAAAACGGGGTTTCCAGAGTCTGTTTTCTTAGGTTAAAGTTTTCTTAATTAAAATTCCCGGTCCAACATTGAAATTCTACCTTTTCATCCAAGACTTCGCGGGCGCGCGAGGACTGGATGCATGAATTGACCAAGAGTCCCCGCCAAGAAGGGCCGGCAGCGGCCCCGATTGATCTCGAGGAAAATGCGCAGGATCACGATGAGATGATCTTTGAGGGCACGCTTCGAGCGCCGATCAATTGCGACCCCCTTATGTCAGTAGCATGGGACGAAAGGAACATGTTGAACGAATGCAAGAAAGCGGTGAAAGGCAGGGTCTTCCCACCGCTGGGGGCACCTGCGGAGCCTACATGGATGGCCCCAGACCCGCGGCGCTCACCTGGGGCACCCAGAGACGCCGAGGGGAAAAATCGAGGGGAGCAGGAAAGTGGAGAGCACGCCGGCTGCGACGAACGGCTCTGTCTTCCTGCATCGCAGGGGGGCGGGGCCACCGCGGAAGATGGGATGGCAATGGGTGTCGGGGCAAAGGCTGGGGCGGAATGGCGGGGTCGGCGACGGCGCGCAAGTGGCAGCTCGCGACGCGACGCCCCGCCGAGCGGGAAGACATGCAGGCGCAAGCCGCGGGGCGGAGGCAGTCTGCGGGGGTCCGCAAGGGCCCCGCTGCAGTCGACGGCTGGAGGAAGCACTCGCGCCCTGTCGCACGCTGGAGGCGCGCGACTAGATCGGTTATGATGCGCCCCGCTGGCGGCTGCAGAGGCGCGGCGGTCTGCGGGGGATTGGGCGCAAGAGGGCCGCGCCATCGTGCCCATCGGTCGTGGGAAGTGCGCATTTTTGGATGCCCAAGTCCCAATTAACCTCTGGCGCCATTATGCTGTGAGAGTCGAGCGGCGATCCCTTTTTCCTGCTCGGCAGGGGGCGTGCGAGGGCCCAATCTACTTTCGGCGCCCCCCAACTTCGCGCGCCCGCCCATTTCTACCGAGCGGCGGGCGCCGTCCGACGGGGGCGGCTCGGCGTTTAAGGCGCCCGTCTGAGTGGCAGTGCGCCCGCGCGTCCTTGCCGGGCGCAACGGGAGTTCGCCCATGGCTCGAGGGGGGACGCGCCGCATCGCATAGAGGCCGCAGGATGGCGCGCGAGGCAGGCAGGCCAGGCAGGAGCAAGCACCGCGGTCAGCGGCCACGACTGCGCGAATGCGTTTTCCAGCTCCAAGGGGGCGCTTCTGGCGGCATCAGCGCGGGCTGCGTTCACAAGACTCGATCGAGCGCGTCCTGGGGGGGCGTTCAACTACGCGGCATTGAGCGTGGACTGCGCAGGTGGTTGCGCGCGCGTCGTCGGGGTCGCAGATGGGTCCGCACCCTGCCCCTGACAGTCGAACGATGCGCGTGGCAGCATCGTCGGGCGGCGGCGAAATTACCAGCGAGAACGCGACCCTGGCCGAACGATGCTCGACGCGCCCAACTATATTGCAGAAGCAATCAAGCGCGACCTTGCAATGTGCGCGTTCGTGGGGGACGCCACCGCGCCGCTGCGATTCGACGACTCAGCGCCCTGGGCATTGCGCAATTCAAGGGTGCAGCTGCGAGGGTAAAATCTACGCTTGGATGTGGCTGGTGCTTCAAGCCCGGCAAAACGAGCCGCCCGCTGGGTCTCGGATGACGCGGCAGCGCGACGACGACGCGGCGAATTATCTGGGAGGCGCGAACGTCGGAGCACCCCCAACATATGGGCAGCGCATGTCACGAGACATAGAGGGGGGGGGGGGGGGGCGAAGCGATGCAGAACGCGCGGGGGCAGCGCGGGAGTTCTTGGGCCTTGGAAAAGGGAGACAATGACATATATGACACGTCCCTCGCGGTCGCGACGGGCGCAGGGCCGAGTTGGATCGCCGTCTTTGCGCCGCGTCGCTGCACGGATGAGCTAGACAGGGCGACGGGGAACCCGGCGCGAAGGTGGCAGGGGGGAGGGCGCGCTGGAAGAGGAGGACAGCGAGCTGCGACGCCGCTCGCGTGAATGAGTTTTCCGGGAATGGGGCTTAGAGAGGGGGCTCGTTGACTCCGCGGATGAGACGACCGCGCTGGCGCCAACAATGGGCCCGACGCCCCGGGGGCTCAGGCGGGGCATTGGCAGTTGTGCGAGGGCTTCATGGCCGGGCGCGGAACGCGGCGCGCGTCGGGCGCGCGGCGGCCGATTTTGCGCCGCGCCCACGCCGCGGGCCCGCTTGGTCGCAGCGGGTTTTACGTTCCCAGCAGTGACGAGCGAGGGCTGCGCAGCGCGGCATGATAAGCGCACGTCAGACGCGGCCGCGCTCCAAGCTTGGAGCCCCGCGGGGGAATCTCGGGCAGCAGCGGGCCCGAGCATTATGCGGAGTGCAACGGTGGTTTGGAACGAGCAGGAGAAAGTGGCGGAGGAGGGGCACGACGCGCTGAAACCGCATTGGCGCGACTGGAAGGAGACGAACCAAGGGGGGGGAGTGGCCCTCGGGCCTTTTGCGGAGCCCGTGTCTACACTGCCGCGGCCCTTGCAGCGCATGGAAGGGGAGCCCGCGAACGCGCCTCCTTGGCCCCCCGGGCCCCCCCAGCCCGGCGGCCACAAAACAGCGCCCCCGCTACTTGAGTAAATTCGCATCTAGAAGCGTCGCCGTCGACCCCGCGAGAGGCCTACAGCAGCGCATGGCCCCTCCATGAAAAGCCACAACTGCCGGGGGGCGCCCCGCCTAGTAGCCAAGCCAGCAAATTTACATCGCGCGCGGACACCCGGGGTCAGGGATTGCTGTCTGCGCGGTTGCTGACCCCGAAGATGGAGCGGCGCATCAGGCGAGGGGCAGAAGTAGGGGAGCTCGGACTAGATGACCCCCAAGTGCCCCGAAAAGAGGGACAAGGGCGTCGAGGCAGAAGGAGGAGCGGCGCATGCTGCAGCAGAGGGGCCGCGGAGACCAGCCAAACGACGGAAACGGAGGCAGGCGGACAAGCGGGACCGACGGATCTGGCCCAGAGCGCGGCGGGCCTCCAGCGCCTCGCACTTCGCGCGGCAGAGGAGATGTGTTTCGCAATGCGCTTCCGCCGAGCTCGGACATCTACGCGATCGCGGCCAACGACAGCGTTCCTGATGTCGGCGGGGATCGAGAGGCGGGGCGAGGGCAGAAATGCGGGCCCCCGCTAGCTCAAGGGCCAATCGCGTTGTTCGGGAGCAGGCAAGGGATCTCCCCAGAGCGCCAGGAGGAGCGAAGAGCATCGCTCAAACGCTCTTGCCAATCGATCTGTTAAGCGGACGGCGACTGATGATGAGCGCGAGCAAGAAAAGCCCGGCCATCGCGCTCGAGAGCGCCCGCGCACGCGCGGCAGCTGAGACGCGCAAGGGCAGGGGCAACAGGATCGAGCGACAGAAGGGCGGCGCGGCAGGGGGGCTGGAAGCGACGAGCGAGCGCAGAGGACTTGGGAAATATGGCGATCATCATCATTTTCTGCGCCTCGAATCAGGGCGGTGCTAGTCGAGGACGCGGCAGCGAAGGTGTTGGATGACTTCATTCGCTACCGTGGAGACCACTCCCAGCAAGCAGTTGGCTCGTTCTCGGTCGCGGTGGGGCCGCGAAAGCATGGGCGCGAGCCCGAAGACGCTTGAAAGTGCAGCGAGGCGCCAGCAGCGGGCCGCCCAGCTGCGGGCCGCCGCGAAGGGGCAGCATGCCGGAGGACGGAAGTACGACCGCCAGCCCACCCCGGCGCAGGAAGGGCCAGCTCTTTTGAAGCCACCTCGAACGCCGCCACTGACCCCGATGTCCCCGCGAACTCCCCAGGGCCCATCAGAGAGCCTTCGAGAAGAAAATCGTGGGCGCGATCGGCCCGGACCCATTGGGCCTCCAGAAGCATAGGTCCCAAGAGGTACATTGTGAAAGGATGGGGGGCCCATCGGGGATGGAAGAGTTTTCCGATGAAAAAACGGCGGGATTGAAAAGGGTATTCCAGGCAAACTACGGTGATCCGATGGCTCAGACTTCAGCGACGAGGCGACGGCCAGGTTGCCCGCGCCCATCGGAGGAGACGCCGCCCATCATGAGTGGGCGGCAATTCAAATCGGAGGAGACGGCCCACCGTGAGAAGCAGGACCTGGGCCAGGAAAAGAATGCCGAACGCGGGTTGAGGAGGATCGAGAAGCATCGCGCGCCAGGCTTCGCCAAGCTTCGCGACTCCGCCTACCCCGTGGGAGACGTCGCGAGCTCGACGCGGATGTCGAGCTGCATGGCGAGCCTCCAGAAGGGCGACCTGAGTGGCATGAAGACGGCTCATGAGCGCGGAGATGATTGAGTTCACGCGCGCCAAGGCGGTCGACGATTGCAGGCCCGACCCAGGGCACCTCGTTGATGCGGCAGGAAGCGCACTTGGGCCACATCTCAGACGCCGTTGCGACGGTGGCCCACATCTGCTCGAGGGGCGACGAGGCGGTCGTCGGGCCATGGCCGAGCACCCCGCCAGCGAAGCATAAAATGTCGCGCCCTCTGACCCCGCAGTGGACGGGCTTGGGCAAGCCGCGGAGGCCCCCCCCCCCCCCCCGAGCTCGCAGCGAGGGCGACCCTTGGGAGCGCGCGCTCTAGAGCCCCTGGCTTCGACCATGCACCTAGGGGTAGGCAAGGGGGGGGCAGTGCGCATGCAGCACGGTGCGATCTATCCCGAAGGGGTGGTGCCAGCGCCCCCCCCCCCCCCGAGCTCGCAGCGAGGGCGACCCTTGGGAGCGCGCGCTCTAGAGCCCCTGGCTTCGACCATGCACCTAGGGGTAGGCAAGGGGGGGGCAGTGCGCATGCAGCACGGTGCGATCTATCCCGAAGGGGTGGTGCCAGCGCGAGTTGCAGATGCAGCTGTCGCGCAGAGCGCCCGATGCCGACAGCGTTTCCGCCGGTCAGAGCGTGCTCCACCCTGGCAGCGGCGCGCTGCGACAGTCGCGCGAAATGCACCGCCGCCCCGCGGACTTCGCCACGACAGAGACAGATTGGGCACATGCAGAGGGGGGGGGGGGGGGGGCGCGGAATGAGCGACGAGCGCAGACGGCCACAGACACCGAGTACAAATCGCTCGTCGATTGCACCGCCAGGCTGCGACTCATCACGGGCGCAGGGGGGGCGGCGGGCAGCGCGCGCGTTGCAGGGCCAGTTGCCGTCCTGTCCCGAGACGGGGGGGCAGGATGTCCGGGGCCTACACATATACATCACCACCGCAGCCTGGTTTTCTGTCACGGGGGGTGATCGGTTTATTGTTTCGGCGGCGGTTTGCAGGGTGCGCCAAATCTCGCGGCAATGACCTCTCGCGCGTGCAGTGTCATGTGGACACGCGGCTGCATGCGCAAAAGACAACGCACCCACGCGTTGTATATGTCGGAGTGGCGCATGCAATTCCCAGGGGGCATCGTTTTTATGCACCGCCACCGCGTTGCCATAGGGTGCCTGGGGGCAATTATTCGCGACCGAATGCGGCCGCCATCTGTGCGCACGACCGCGTGGCAACTATTTGCGCTTGGCGGGGGCAGGCAGTGGCACACCAGTCAGGCTGGTGGCGCGCAGGATGTGCTCCTCTCCTGCGGCCGCCTGGTGGTGGCTGGTGGTGGCGTATATTTTGGGGGCCCCGCAGGATGAACTCTGAGCCGAGCACCATTGATTTCAGAGCCAGCGCGCGCGCGATGAGCTCTGAGCCAAGCACCAATCATTTCAGAGCCCGCGCGCGCCATGGCGGGCACCTTGTCAGGGACCAGGGCGAATTTGGACGTCGAAGTGGGGGCGATCGCGGCAGGCGCGCGGGCGCGCGAGGCATGCGAAGCGACAGGCTCGCGCTGCGTTCTGCAATTTTCAGGAGGGAGAGAAACACACAGACACACTTAATCGTCGACTCCCCTGAAAATATAGGAAAATATGGGGAGCGGTGGGGAAGACAGAAACCCAGAAAATACAGGAAAATATGGGGAATCCTTTCATTTGTGTGTGTCTTTATTTGTGTGTCCTGGGGCCCCTTCAAATTTGGCAGACTGCCAGAAGCTCACCCCCTCGTCCTCCAACTCCGCCCCCCTCCAGCTCATGGTGGCGGTGGTGGAGAACAGGCCCATCGATCCGCCCCTCCTCCCTCCCCGTGCCGTCCTTCTCTCGCCTCCCTCCCCCTGTTCTCGACGTGTGGCCGCCGACCGCGACGGGGGGGCGCGGATGGATGCGGCCGCCTCGGGGCGAGCGAGGGGGGGGCAAGGGGGCAGGAAGCAAAGGAGCATCAACGAGCGCCAAGGAGCGAAGAAGCATCAAGGGATGCGACCGCCTCATGGCGATCAAGGGGGACAGGGGGGAGGAGGCGAAGGGACAGGGGGACAGTGGATATCAAGGAGGACCGTGGCGAAGGAGGGGCAGCAGCATCGGCGGGCGCGCCAAGGTCATGCTCTTCCTCAACCTCAACAACATCCGGAAGACCTCCATGTTCCCGCGCGACCCCAAGCGGCTGACCCCCTGAGGGCCCGCAGGCATTTTTGCTGCCGCCGCTCGACGCCTCGATGCTATCCTCGGGGGGGAGGGGGGCGGGGTGGGGGGGCGCGATCGGGAGTGTTCGGGCGGAGACGGTTCCCCGTCTCCGTCGCCAACCTCGCGAGTCCCTCGAGAGCCCGAAAGCCAGGTCGCGCGAAGCGTGTGTGAAGGGGGGCGGGCGGATCCAGACCATGATCAGTCGTTTTAGAGCGCTCCTGTCGGGCGATCGCAAAAAAGGATCCGGGGGGCGTGGATCAGCGACGGGTCCCGTTTCCATGGGAAGTCGCGGCTTTCCCGCGCCGAACGAGGCGGCACAGGCCGCATGTTTGGGGAAGGGCACCTCCCCACCATGGATTTGGCGACCGCGCGCCAAATCCATGAATCGCTAATCCATGTTTGCGCGCCTCCGATCCTGAGCCCTCTCGGAGAGTCCCGGAGCGCTGTGGAAAAGTTGCATCCTCCAGAATCGCCGGATCTCAGAGATCCCCGTTATATCCCGGTCCGATTGTGTCCTGATCGTGGTTTTGTGTTATGAGGGGAGATTGGTTCGGACGGGGCTAGGACGAGGATAAATTTGTTCCAGAGCGTTTCGGAACGCTCTCGGAGCGTTCGGGAACGGCTTGAGAAGGCCGCAGCGCCCGAGACAACATCCTCGATTTACTCCCACCCGATGTGATCCTTGTCCTGGTTTCGTCTTAGGGGGGACTTTGTGGAGGGGTGATTTGCGACAGACCCGCTACACACAGCTGGCGTCGGCCCCACCACCGGGCCCCTCTGCGGTGCAGCAGCGTCTTGCGCGCTTGTGTGTCGGCCCACCCGCGGCCCCCAAAATGCCGTGCTCGAAAGGTCACTCTTGCCCAGGGTCACTCTTGCGTGTACAGTCAAAAACCCTAATAAGGACGCGCGACTTTGCTCAGGGTACCCTTGCGTCCTTGCTCTTCCTTGCTCTTGCGTCCTTGGGGTTTTCGTCGCCCGCCGCCCCAAAAACCCCAACTTCGGCTTCCAAGGGTCTTGAGCGTCCTTACCGCGCGTCCTTGTTAGGGTTTTTGTCTGTACCTTGCCGATGCCTCGTCGGTGCACCGCCGACGCCGTCGAAGCATCGCCGAGGCATCGGCAAGGCACAGTCAAAAGCATCAACAGGGACGCGCCGCAAGGACGCTCAAGACCCTTGGAAGCCGAAGTTGGAGTTTTTGGGGGCGGCGGGCGACGAAAACCCCAAGGACGCAAGAGCAAGGAAGAGCAAGGACGCAAGGGTACCCTGAGCAAAGTCGCGCGTCCTTATTAGGGTTTTTGACTGTATCGGCGATGTACAGCCAAGACGCTGAAATAAGGAACAGTTTGGATTCGGAAGGGGCTCGACGTTCCTGACGTCCCTCCGCGGTTGTTTCTCTAGCCCTTCTCGTGCACCCGGGCTTTGGTGAAGCCACAGAGGGGCGTCGTTCCTTATTTGGCGTTCCTTATTGCAGCAGCCCGACTGCACCGGCGATGCGGCGCGATCCTCCGAGTCCGACCCCCCTTTATTCAGACCACGTCTGGATGGCCTCTATTGTCGGTCCCCCAAGAGAGGTGTCTTTTCTCTTGTGCCCGACGCGGGCTCAATGCGGACTCGACGCGGATTTGGCGTGGACTCGACTCCGATCCGACCCGCGAGTCCGACATGGACTCGACGTGGACTCAACGCGGCAAGGGGCGCAAAGGGACAGACAAGGTCCCCCGGATTTCGTGGTTCGGGGGGGGCAGAAGCCTCCTGGACGAACAGTTTGAGACCCCCCCAGACCAGCCATGAAAAGGGCTGTATTTTGCCCAGATCCCTGGAGCCCCTCTGCGACGGCTCAAATCGGACCCCCCCCCCAAAAAGAATCTATGTTTTTTTCCCCCGGTGAAATCTTAGGAAATCAAAAAGTGGCATACAAATAAACACTCCGAGGTCCGCGCGGATTTCTCGGATCGGCGCTGGACCCCCGTCCGTGGCGCGCGGAGCGCGCCAGGGGCGGCGCGGGAGGCGCCGCCGAGGGGCCCCAGCGCCGATCCGAGAGCTCCGCGCGGACCTCCGAGTTATTATGCTTATGCTACTTTTTTCGGGGGTGGACAGACCTCCTACCCTGACACGTCGATTGAAGAATCGGCCGTTTCCGGTTCGCGAGAGGGCGTCGCGGCCGTCATTTTTGCGGGTCCAGGTCCGTCGGTTTCGGTCCCAGGTTGGTTTCACTAAGGGGAGGTTTGCGAAAGGGAGGTGTGTCCACCGCCGACTCTCGCGTGCCCTGTCCAATCAAGGCCGACTGTAACTGCTCGTGCTCGCGAGGCGGAGGAGGAGGAGAAGGAGGAGGAAGAAGAGGAGGAGGAGGAGGGGGAGAAGGGGGAAGAGGAGGAGGAGGAGGAAAAGGAGGAGGAGGAGGATGTTTGTTTCCACCGCCGATTTTTGTTCCCCTAAATCTGGAGCCTCCGTCGCTGCCCCCTCCTCCCCCCCCCCCCGGCGCGCGGGCCTCGCCGCGTGGACGGCGAGCTCGGAAGCCCGCGCCGCGCCCGACGGCCCGCTCGGCGCTGGGGGGCCCGCACTAGTGGCAGGAGCCGCCGCCTCACGCCAGAACCTCCTCCCTCCCCTCCTCCTCCTCCTCCTCCTCCTCCTCCTCCTCCTCCTCCTCCTCCTCCTCCTCCTCCTCCTCCTCCTCCTCCTCCTCCTCCTCCTCCTCCTCCTCCTCCTCCCCTCCCCCTCCTCCTCCTCCTCCTCCTCCTCCTCCTCCTCCTCCTCCTCCTCCTCCTCCTCCTCTCCTCCTCCTCCTCCTCCTCCTTCCTCCTCCTCCTCCTCCCTCCCCCCTCCCCCTCCTCCTCCTCCTCCTCCTCCCCTCCTCCTCCTCCTCCCTCCTCCCTCCCCTCCTCCTCCTCTCCTCCTCCTCCTCTCCTCCTCCTCCTCCTCCCTCCTCCTCCTCCTCCTCCTCCTCCTCCTCCTCCTCCCTCCTCCTCCTCCTCCTCCTCCTCCTCCCTCCCCCTCCCCCTCCCTCCTCCTCCTCCTCCTCCTCCCTCCTCCTCCCCCTCCTCCTCCTCCTCCCTCCTCCTCCTCCTCCTCCTCCTCCTCCTCCTCCTCCTCCTCCTCCTCCTCCTCCTCCTCCTCTCCTCCTCCTCCTCCTCCTCCTCCTCCTCCTCCTCCTCCTCCTCCTCCTCCTCCTCCTCCTCCTCTCCTCCTCCTCCTCCTCCTCCTCCCCCTCCTGCTCTCCCTCCTCCCACTCCTTCCCCTCCTCCTCCCCCTCTCCTCCTCCTCCTCCTCCTCCCCCCTCCTGCTCCCTCCTCCTCCTCCCCCTCCTCCTCCCCCTCCTTCTCTCCCTCCTCCCACTCCTTCCCTCCTCCTCCTCCCCCTCCTTCCCTCCTTTCCCTCCCCCTCCTCTCCTCCTCCTCCTCCTCCTCCTCCTCCTCCTCCTCCTCCCCTTCCCCCGTGTCGGCACATACACTCGAGGAGCAGCACTCGCAGAAAAAGAACAGCCGCATGAGCATGAACTGCTGGCGCTGCGCGCCGAGTTCTTCGATCCGCGCCTGTGCCCCCCCGGCGGCGCCCTCGGCGACGGGAGGGGGGCACAGGCGCGAATCCAAGAAAGCCGCATGGAGCGCCAAAAGTTAATGTTCATGCGTTTTTCCTTCTTCTGAACAAACGCTTGGCATCGCTCGGACGTGGGCATGTTCTCTCGGCCAGGCTAGCGCTAGAACATTTGGACCATCTTGGAGCATGACGGATCATCTTGCGGGACAGCACGCGCGAAAACCAAGCGTGCACGGGGCATGAACGTCCGGGCGATGGCAAACATTGTATGAACATTCTCAAAGACGCCTACGACGAATCATTGCCGCCCCCTGCCCTTTGGAATCGCCCATGTGGCCGAGCGGCGTGGCTCTGCCAAGCTATCGGACCGTGTGTTCCCCCAGCCGCCAGGCGTTGTGGAAACCCTTCGGGGAACACTTGGTTGAGGATGGCGGGGAAGATCAGGAGGATGAGGAGGAGGAGGAGGAGGGGGAGGAGGAGGGGGAGGAGGAGGAGGAGGAGGAGGAGGAGGAGACGGAGGAGGAGGAGGAGGAGGAGGAGGAGAGGAGGAGGAGGAGGAGGAGGAGGAGGAGGTGAAGGAGGAGGAGGAGGAGGAGGAGGAGGAGCAGGAGGAAGGAGATGGAGGAGGGGGC
Organism: Prorocentrum cordatum; assembly: GCA_963575745.1. NCBI lineage: Eukaryota > Dinophyceae > Prorocentrales > Prorocentraceae > Prorocentrum > Prorocentrum cordatum. The sequence goes on along the minus strand of CAUYUJ010015802.1, from coordinate 167,057 downwards.
ATCTTGGGGCCCTCGGGGGGCACTTTGGGGGCCTTCTGGGGAGGCATCTTGCGGTCCTCGGGCCTCTTAGGGGCCTCTTGGGGAGCTTCTCGGAAGCTCGGGGGCCTCTTTGCTTTCCTTGGGGCGCTCCTGGCCCGTCCGAGCTGTTCTGGCCCGGGCGACTGCCTGGGCCTGCCACGACTTCTCTTCAGGGCTAGGGCACCACCACATGTCCCCCCGGTGCGGTGGCATCCCGCCTCGCGGCCCGCGGCGCCCGTGGCCAGGTGGCCTGCGAGTGCGGGTTTCGCCAAGCGCGCGCCGCCCGCGCCAATGGGGGCGGCGGCGGCGGCGGGTCGCGGGGTCGCTCCCGCAACGAGCCGCGCCTCTCGGGCGGTGGCGGCTCGCGCGGAGGCGGGGGCGGCGGTGGGGCGGCCGCAGGCAGCGGCGGCGCTCCCCGCGGCCGCTCGGCCATGCGGGGCGGAGGCCGTCGCGTGGCGACGGGGAAGCCCGCCGAACCCACTGAGTGCGGCGGAGAGGCGTTCTACATGGAGGACGCTTGGCTCGCGCCCGCGGTGACGAAGGCCTCGAGCCGCGAGGCGTCGCAGTGGCACTACGGCGCTTGCCCGATCTGCGCCAAGCTCGGGCCCAGGCGCAGCGAGGCGCCCATCGTAGAGCGCGAGACCGACGGACTCGTCACGCTTATAGTCCTGGGCCCTGCGGCGGACATGGACGGTCGCAAGGGTGTCGTCGGCCGCGGGACCTTCGACTCGATGTTCGGGGTGGTTTACCTCGGCGCGGAGCTCGAGCGAGAGAGGATCCGGATCCGCCAATGCACTTCTGTCCCGCGGGCGCGGACCACAGCGACTGCGTGTACGGGCAAGAAGGGTCCAAGTCCAAGCGGTACGACGCGGCGACCATCCACGTTGGGCGCTGGCCATACTCGAGGCTGCCGTTCGCGGGCCATGCGGGCGAGGACGCTTCGCGCCAGAGGGTCAGCAAGGCCATGGCCGCCGCTCGGGCGAAGGCGAAGGCGAAGGACCGCCCCTCGAGTGCCGCCAAGATCCGCGAGCCCTCCGCGCCCGTCGGCGACGACGAGGAGGCGGAGGAGGCCCCGCCTGAGCGGGATGCCCAGGAGGCGGCGCGAGCGCCCACGTCCCCGCTGCGGCTGGGAGCGAGCGCGGTCTGCGGGACACGCTCGAGAGGCTCCGGGACAAGGTGGTCAATGGGAAGCTGCTGCCTACCCCCAAGCGCAAGGGCGTCGCTGCCGTCGTCCGCATCCATTCCAGCAGCCCCACAGGAGACGCGGACGAGGAGGACGAGGGCGACGAGGAGGTAGGACAAGAGAAAGCCATTGCGAGGCGCGGGCGCTCGAGCAAACGCTCGCTCGCACCGTAGGGGAAAGGACAGGCAGTCGTTCCAGGATCGCATCTTGCCCATGGCATCGGTCCAGGGCGGCTCGGGCGCCAGGCCCAGACCCGCGTCGAGATCGGGGGGCGGGGGCAGCGCAGTGGCCGGGGCAAGGGCGGAGGCTGGGGCAAGGGGAAGGCATGCAGGGACGCCGGCCTTCTTCGTCAAGATGCGCCAGGCCGCGAAGGCCAGGAGGGAGGCTGCCCGCGGCGGCAGCCCAGCCAGGGATGCCCGCTGGCCTCGCCCGCGCGCGGGCGAGAGGCCCCCCCGCGGCGCGGGCCCCAATGCCGCGCGGGGGCAGGCCCTGCCTGAGAGGCAGGAGGCAGTGCGGGGTCGACCAGCCATTTCCCAATGGAGGCAGAGTGCTTGGCTTTCACGGCCCAACAGCTGTTGGAGAGGCTGAGACAGGTTCTCCAGCCCGGCGCCCTCGAGGGCACCGACTTGTCCGCCGTCGGCGAGCTGCCCCGCGCGCGCCTCCCCGCCGAGCTGCCAGGGGTCGGCCCCAGCGCCGCGGCGGCACCGCGCGGGGGCCCAGGCGGCAGGGGCCGCAGTCGGAGGGGCATCTTGCCGCCCCCCGCGGGGAGGGCGCGCGGGTGCAAGCACCTTCGCCGACAGACGCGGACCCATCGGGCGGTCGCGGAGAACGGCGTCTGGGCTGGAAGGAGGGGGCCCTTCCCGAGCCAGAAGGCTTGGGGGCATGGCTAGAGTGGTGCATCGTGGCGCTCAACACCACGTGGCTCGAGGGCAACGCGCGCTGGCCTGAGCCGTCGGCGCTCGGACAGTCGCGGCATGTCACCTCCGCTCGGGTCCGTGCCTTTTGGACCTTGGAGCGCCGCGTCGAGGCGTTCCTGGGTCCACGGCCTGAGCCGCCGCCGACGACCGACGCGTCGACCTTTTCTGGCGTCGCGCAGCACCAGCTATACCGGGGATGCGGCCCGCCGAGCCGAGGAGCTGAGCTGGGCGCGGGTCCTGCCTGGGCTACCGCCCAAGGAACGGTGCGCGTCGCTGCGGGCCGAGGACCTCTGCGACGCGCGCGCGGCAGCCATGCCGTGGCTCGCTGGTTCAAAGACCCGGTCGCAACGCTGATGCCGCCGGGCGAGGGGCGCCAGTCCGCCCGAAGCCTCGGCGTGTCATGTGCGAGCAGGCGTCGCTGCTCCCGCTGGCGCGCGGTCTTCTGGCGCGAGGGCTTGTCACTCCCTTTCGGGAGGCGTGCCTTTTGAAGATCCAGGGCGAGCAGTTGCTCAATGGGCTGTTCGCCGCGCCGAAGAGCCAGATCGCTCCTGAAGACCCCGAGGGGAGGGAGGTGCTGAGGCTCATCATGAACCCCACTGCGACGAACTAGGCGTCGCTCGACTACGGCTGGGACATAGGGGCCGCGCCCTGCATCGCGCAGTGGAAGTTCATCGTGCCGGGGCCCGACGAGGAGCTTGCGCGGTCGCTCGGTGACCGTGAGGGCGCCTTCTACCACTTCAGGCTGCCAGACCCCTGGGCGCCGCGGTTTGCCTTCGACGCGGTCTTCGGCGCGGCGATCCTGGGGGTGGGCCCTTCTTGTGGCGGCCAGGTCTACCTCGGGGCAGTCGCCGTGCCGGCGGGGTACAAGAGCGCGATGGGTCTGGTGCAGCACGCGCGCAGGCGCATGCTTTCCGATGTCGGACTGGGGCCTTCGCCGCCGCCAGGGGGCCGCGAGGGTCGCAGGAACAGATCGTTCCCCGCGCTGCGGGAGGGCGCGGCCTCGAGGCCCTGGCAGGTCTGCTGCGACGACGCGGACTACGCCGAGCTCGCGCGCGGCGGTTCGGGGCCCGCGGAGGACTTCGCCTCCGACGCGCGCGACCGCAACGCCGAGCGAGACGCGCCGCTAAGCGAGAAGAATGGGACGCGGGCTGCCTCCTGCCAGCGGCTCGGGGCCTCGGTCGGTGGCAGAGACGGGCGCGCGCGAGCTCCCCCATTCCAGGGCAGCGTCCTGTGCCCAGCTGACGGCCCACCTGCTTGCGCAGGAGGTCAGCAGGAAGGAGGTTCAGGTGGTCGCAGGACATTGATGCCACCTGAGCTGCTTCAGGCGCGAGTGCGGCACGGTCTTCCGGAGGCTGTGGCGCACCGTCGTCCACTGGGATGGTGGCAGGAGGACCGCGTTGGCGGCTGACGTCTGCGCCGAGCTAGTCTGCGCCCTCAGCCTGCCGCAACTGCGCGAGTTTGACCTCCGCGCGCCCGTGGGTAGCATCATCGCCGCCAGCGACGCGTCGGAGAGGGGTGGCGGAGCCTGCTGGACGAGGCGTCTCCGCCCCGAGTTCCATGACTCGGCGCCCTCAGTCCTGGCCCAGGGTCGAGGTGCGAGCAGGGGCGAGGTCGGCATCATTGAGCTCTTCGGGGGTGTCGGCTGGGGACGGATGGCCCTCGAGAGGCTCGGGATCGAGGTTTGTCTCCACGCCCCCGCCGAGGTCCTCGAGCCAGCCGAGCGGGTGGCGCAGCATCGCTGGCCCGACTGTGTGGAGCTGCGGTCGGAGGTGGATAGACCTCCTACCCTGACACGTCGAATGAGAAATTGGCCGTTCTCGGTTTGCGAGAGGGCGTCGCGGCCGTCGTTTTTGCCGGTCCAGGTCCGTCGGCTTCGGTCCCAGGCCATTTTCACTAAGGGGAGGTTTACCGCAGGGAGGTTTGTCCACCCCCGACGGGGGGCGTCCGCGAAATCACGTCCGAGTCGTTGCGCTGCCTCCTGGCGCGAGCGCCCCACCTGCTGGCGTTGGTCGCCCTTGGCGGGTCGCCCTGCCAGGGCGTCGCGCGGGCCAGCGTGGCCACAGGTGGCTGGGCCGAACCACGCGCCCAGCCGGTTCGGCAAATTTCCCGCGTCGCCGCATGGGCGCGGGAGGCGCGCCCTGAGCTCGCGGCGCTGCCCCTCGCGGAGAACGTCGGCTCCATGAGCGAGGAGGGCCGCCGCCAGTTCACCAACGTGCTTGGCTCGCTGCCGATCGAGCCCTGCGCGAGCGGCTGCAATCCTGCCAGGAGGCCGAGGTTGCACTGGCCCGACTTTCCGCTGGGCCTTGAGACCCCTGAGTTTTGCTGGGAGCTGGATGCAGGAGTGATCTGTGGGGCGCTCCGAGGGGCACGGCCGCCCCGGGCAGAGTGGCTTTAGCGCGGGGCGAGCCTTCCGCGGGGAGAGCATGGCGCTTGGGCGACCATCGCGCGCCCCATCCCTCGCGAGATGCCGCCAGACACCCCCGCGGGCCTCGCGGGCACTGGACCTTCCGCGAGGGCTCGCTGGGAGGCAGACCAGTACCGCTACGCGCCCTACAAGTACAAGCTCGGAAACATGGTGTTCGACAGCCAGGGGCACTTCCGCCCTCTGACCAGCGCGGAGAGAGCTGCGCGGCTGGGCTTTCCAGCCAAGCACTACCTCTGGGTTGTGCCCAAGTCCGCGGGTCTTTCCGACCGCGCGGTGGAGGGCGTGCGCTGCGGGCTCCACGGCAACGCCTTCTCGGCCCCTGCGGCGGCGATGTTGCTGGGCCGCGGCCTCGTGGCTGCAGTTGCGCTTGCGCGGCCGCCGACGATCGCCGAGTGCCGGGGCGCTCGCGACGTCGAGGCGGACGAGCACGTCAGCCAGCTGCTGGGCCAGGCCCTCTCCAGAGCGAGCTGCAAGGAGGTGTGCGATGCGATGTGCGAGGGCCTGGCCCGCTCTGCCATCTGCAAAGGCAGCGACGTGCGCATCGCGAGCGGGCTCGCGCGCGACCCAGCTGGCTGGCCGCGCCGTGGTAGAGGCTCACATGCGGCAGTGGAGAGTGTGTCTCGCCTTTCTCCAGGGCGGAGGTCGCCGTGTCATGCGGCACTTTTCGGCGGCGCCTGCGCGCGACCGCCGCCCTGGGAGGTCGCCTGATTCACTTCTGTGATTCTCAAGTGTGCATGGCTGTGGCCTGCGAGGGCAGGTCGACTTCTTCGCTATTGCAAATGTTGCTCATGCGTTTGGGCGCGCTCCTGCTGTCGACGTCGTGCCAGCCCTCCTGCGTCTTCGTGAGGTCGGGGCTCAATCCAGCCGGCGCGCCAAGCCGACGGCGGTGACCGCGCTAGCGAACGGCGCGAGACAGCAGAGGCGACGCTACCGAGCAGCAGCAGCAGGCACGCTACGATCACTCCAGCTCCAGCCGCGCAAGCTGAAGGGCTACGCTGGGGCCTCCAAGTTTCTCTTCAAGTGGCTCGCCAGCCGCAATGAGCCAACGCCCGAGTCCGCCGCGGCCGCCGGCGAGGTTCTCGGGGAGTTTTTGGAAGGGTGCTGGGCGCAGGGCGAGCCCGAGCCCGTGGTCGGCGACGTCTTGTCGGGCCTGCAGCACTTCGTTCCCTGCCTGAGGCGCGCGCTCAACGACTCGTGGCGGATGTGTTCGACCTGCTCGAAGAAATAAGCCCTTCGAGTACCGGGCTCATGCTGTCTGCGCAGGCGTTGGCCATGGCAGGCTTCGCCATGTCCGAGGGAGATGCGGCCATGGGCGCCGCGGTGCTCGTGAGCTTCAGCGGTTTCCTGTGACCCGTTGAGGCGATGCTGCAGTTAACCCAGCTCACGTTGGACCTTGACCGCGGCCTGGCCCACATCAACATCGGCTTCGCCGAGGGCGGCGAGCATGCTGGCGCGGCCGAGCACATCGTCATAGACGAGTTCGAGGCAGCAGTTCCCTTGGCTAAGGCGCCGGGCAATGCGCCAGGCGGGGCCCAGCTTTTCCCCCGAGGGGCCGCAAGCTTCAGGGCCAAATTCTGTTGCTTGGCGACAAAGACCAGGGCCAATCCTAATCGATATCGCACTTATAGCTTGCGCCGGGGAGGCGCCGCGCACCACTTCCAGGTCATCCTCAGCTTGAGCAAGTCCTGTGTTCGGGGCTGCTGGAGGCACCAGCCAACGGCGAAAATCTACATCCAGAATGGCGCGGCTATGCTGGAGCGCGGACGCCTCGCGAGCCGGGAGAAGGCCCTCATGGGCAAGGGCAAGGCGCTTCTGCGCCGCCTGCTGCGAGCCCCCGGCCAGCCCAATGCCACCCTACATCGTCAACCTGGGGGGCATGGAGGGGCGCCCAGCGGATCGCGGCCGCGCGTCGCCGCCGCGGTTCTCCGCCTGCCCGCCTCTGGCGGAGGCCGCGCCGCCGCTGGCGGATGCCCCCCGCGCCCAAGGAGGCGTTCCCTGCGAGGGCGGGGGGGGGGCGGTTGCGGCCAGCTGGCGGCCGCGGGCGTCAGGGGCCCCGGGGCTCGCCCGCGCTCGCGCCACAGGGCGCCCGCCGCCGCGGCGCGAAATGGAGCGCGCGCCGCTTGGCGTCAAGGAGGCAGGAGGAGAGAGGAGTGAGTATTAGATATTCGGCTTCGTTTATTAGTGCGAACGCTCGCCCCTCCGCTCCTGGCCGCAGTCGCCCGGGGCCACCGACCCGCCCCGCAGCCTGAGTGTCTTCGACACCGACGGATTCTACGGGGTTTTCTTGATTCGGGCTGAGCGGAGGAGGGGCGCCCAGTGGATCGCGGCCGCGCGTCGCCCCCGCGGCCCCCACCAGCCTGCCCGCCTCTGGCGGAGGCTGCCCCGCCGCTGGCGGAGGCCCTTCCCCAGGAGGCGCCCCCTGCGAGGGCAAGGGGGGGGGGGGGGCTGCGGCCAGCTGGTGGCCGCGGGCGTCAGGCGCCCTGGGGCTCGGCCGCGCTCGCGCCACGGGGTGCCCGCCGCCGCGGCGCGAAAAGGAGCGCGCCCCGCGCGGCGTCCAGGAGGCAGGAGGAGAGAGGAGTGATCGCCCATAACAATAAGAGGATGATGATGATGATGATGGTGATGATGGTGATGATGGTGATGATGATGATGATGATGATGATGATGATGATGATGATGATGACGATGATGATGATGATGATGATGGTGATGGTGATGATGATGATGGTGGTGATGGTGATGATGATGAGGATGATGGTGATGGTGATGATGATGATGATGCTGCTGCTGATGCTGATGCTGAGGAGGACGAAGAGGAGGAGGAGGAGGAGGAGGAGGAGGAGGAGGAGGAGGAGGAGGAGGAGGAGGAACGGGAGGAGAGGGAGGAGAGGGAGGACGAGGGGCGGAGCAGGAGGCGGATGATGGGGACGCTTGAGGACACTTGAGGCCGACATTGCAGGCGCGTGGCATCTTGGACGCGCGCACAAGAGGTCCACCAGGATATGGAAAAGTTTCGCCATTTGGGCGTCAAGGGGCTTCATGGAGAATGGTTGAGGCTTCGCGTATTCTTCATTACTCGCCAGAAGGGCACAAAGCTGCGAGTTTTCTTTTCGAAACGGGACTCTCGCCATAATGGCATTTTCCCACTTTGTAAAACAAAAGTGTGCGGTTGTGGTGTCTTGGAGCGGGAGTCTGTTTTGCAGCATCGTTTCTGCATTTTGGGTATACGCTGGTCAGCCTCATGATCCTGATCCGCCACCCCTCAAAAGCAGAGCGATACGCAACCGCGTGCATGTGGCAGGGACCGACCGCGCGCCGAAACATGCCGAAAGGCACCGTTGCCAGCGCCCTCCTGTCGAGGAGCGCCGATGTTTCGCAAGGACGAGAGAACCCTGCGCTGTCTGCCGAGATCGCGGAAACTTCGGTGCCAATGGACCCAGACCCCCGACGTCATGCTTCGTTCAGGACGACGATCCCCCACCCAGCACTCCGACTCGTGGCCCCGTAGGGAGGTCCGCCTACGGCCCCAGTGGCGGTGTCCACATGCATCTCCCCCACCCAGCACTGCGCTTCGTGGTCCCCTAGGGAGCTCCACCTACGGAGCTCCACCTACGGCCCCAGTGGCGGTGCCCACGTGCGCCCCCCCCACCCAACACAGCGCTTCGTGGCCCCATCAAAAGGGGGTTCCAACGAGGGCCCCGCGCAAGCGCCCGTGCAGGCGCCCGCACAGCTCCGCGGAGGGGCCGGCCGCTCCGCGGCCGCCATCCCGGCCCCATGCGCGGCGCGGGCGGGGCGCCGGGCGCATGGGCGGCGGCGAGGAGCGGGCGCAGGTGGCCGGCCTGTGGTACGTGGCCAGGACTCCGGGGCCCGCCCTGCAGGCGGCGGGTGCTCTCCCACGTGCCGCCGTTGGCGGTTGGCGAGCCACGGTGGTGGCGGCGGTGGTGGTGGCGGCGGGGATGAGGATGAGTGGGGTCGAAGAGGAAAAAACGGCATAGACATAAACCTTTGGCGCCCCGCGCAGATTTCTTGGATCCACGCTGCCCCCCCCCCCCCCCCGGCGGCGCCTCGGGCGCCGCCCTTGGCGCGTTCCGCGCGTCAGGGAGGGGGGTCCAGGCCGTATTCAAGAAATCCTCGCGGGGATAGTATGATGGGAGCGCTCCTGCTCCTCACTTCTCCTGTGCCTCGCTGCCCTCAGTCCTCGTCCTCTCGTCCTGCTCCTCCTCTTGCTCCCCCGCCGCCTGCATCTCGAGGGGGAGGTGGACGTCGACGACGACGACGACGACGACGACGACGACGACGACGACGACGACGAAAACGACGACGAGGACGAGGACGACGACGATGACGACGACGACGAAGACGAGGACGACGACGGCGACGAGGACGACGACGAGGACGACGACGAGGACGACGACGACGACGACGACGACGACGACGACGACGACGACGACGACGACGACGACGACGACGACGACGACGACGACGACGACGACGACGAGCAGCGCGGGCCCCGGGGGGAAGGCCGTGCCGACCGGGACGCTCCTGTGGGCCTCGGCCGGTTGGGCCGTGCCCCCCCCCCCCGCCCCTGTCGCGCCAGGGGCAGCGCGAGGGGCGATTCAGGCGATTCAGGAGGTGGAGGAGGAGGAGGAGGAGAAGGAGGAGGAGACAGTAAGAGCGCTGTTGTGCCGCCGCCGCCGGCCGTTCCCTGAGGCCGCCTCGCTGCCTCGTGGGCGGCGCGGGGCCGCGCGCTGCGCAGATGTGGAATCTGACGTTGCCCCCCAGGTGACGTTCGCTCATCGTCCTCAGCGTCCGCGTGCCCCACCCCGCCCAGGCGTTACCGCCACTAGCCACTAGCCCCCCCCCCTCCCCTCACCGTTTTGCTGCTTCAAGTGAAGGTGAAGTGGCACCACGCCAGTGGCCCAAAGTTCTGGCGACGGGGAAGCCGCCGATCCTTCCAGTCGGGCGTCGAGCAATGGGGCTGCGATAAATGGGGGGGGGAAGGAGGGTGCGCTGCCTGGCGCTTCCTGGGCTCGGGCACCACCGCTGACGATCGCCACTGTAGCCGCATAGCCTCTTCCCACTTCCCTCTTTTCTTCTTCTCCCCTCCGCTATTTTCCGCTATTTGACGCGCCGCAAGGGTCTGTGCCCTGCAGCGCAGCGCGGCGGCCGTCGGCCGCCGACGGAGGAGGGGAGAGGGAGGCCCTTTTTTCGTCGTCCAGGATAATTATCGGCCTGGGGGAAAGGGAAAAGCGAAACAAGGAAGGAGGGCTTCTCCCCTCTCCTCCCCTTCCCCCCGTCCCCCTTCCGTCTTCCTTCCCATGTTCCCCCTCCCCTCTCACCCCGTCTCCCCTGCTCCCTCTTCCCCCCCGCCTCGTCCTCGCGGGTGGGGGGCAGGCGGGAGCGGAGACAGGGTGCGCGTAGGGTTAAGTCGGGCGTGTCCCTCTACAGGAGGAATATTCAAACACAGTCAAAACATGCTCTGGGGACGATCTTTTTAAACTATGTTGTACTGTGTTTGAACAGTGTTGGGCCATTTTTTACATTTCCTCCAAAATCCGCCTGCAGGAGGACATGTCCGACCTAAGCGTACAGTGCCGTGTTTAACACATGCTCCGCGTGCGGAACATGTCTTAAGCATGCAAGAATTTCGTATGAAAAGCAACGATGAGTTCATGCATAAATCTATTCCTAACTTAACCGTGTATTTATTTATGCAAATCCTATATATTGAAAATTTGATATTTTGAAGATCCCATATTTTGAAAATATCGGATTTTCAAAATCCTATATTTTAAAATCCTATATTTGAAACTCCTGTGTATTAGAACCTGCCCTGTAGGGCAGGGCCGCCTGCGATCCGACCCCGTGCGCTTCCACCCGCCGGCTGGGGCGGCGCAGCCGAGCCGATCCCCGCGCGGCTCGGCGCGCCGGCCGCGGCCGAGGCCGGCCGGGTTCTGGCCTCGCTCGGGCCGGGCGAAAGGGGGGGATAGGGAAAGGGGGAGAGGAGGAGGAGGAGGAGGAGGAGGAGGGGGAGGAGGAGGAGAGGAGAGAGGAGGTAGGAGGAGGAGGAGGAGGAGGAGGAGGAGGAGGAGGAGGAGGAGGAGGAGGAGGAGGAGGGAGGAGGGAGGAGGAGGAGGAGGAGGAGGGAGGAGGAGGAGGAGGAGGATGGGGGGGGGATAGGGAAAGGGGGGGTAACGAAATCTGCTGCATGCGGCTGGTTTCGGCCCCACCGAGGGGCCCATTCCTCCCGCCCCCGCGCCGGGCGGCGCCGGGAAAATCAGCTATACGTGAGCCGATTCTCAACCCCCCCCTTGCTATCCCCCCCTGTCGCCCGAGCCGACTCACCCCTCGGCATCGCTCGGGCGTGTGCATTGTTCCTTCGGCGAGGACCACCGAGGAGCATCCTGAATCATTTGGCGAACAAGCCACGCACGAAACCGACAAAAAACACACAGGGAATGGACGTCCGAGCGATGGCGAGGAGATGGCCTCGCCGGGCGCGTCCCACTGCTCGCGGAGTGCCTATGCTCGCAGGCGCCCGAAAAAAGGCACACGCCTGCTTCGATATGCAATTCGTCGAAGATCCCCCGCGGCGGATCCGGGCTCTGTGCGAGCACGGTGCCGTTTTTAATACATGCTCCGCGTGCGGATCATGTATCAAACATGCCAGGATTCAGTACCAAGAACAACGAGGAGCTCATGCACGAATGCATTCATGAATTCATCCTGTGTGAAAAGTCATATGTGTTTGAACAAAAATCCCTTGCCTTAAACCCTGCCCCGTAGGCACTCTGCGAGCAGTCGAACGCGCTCGTCCACGGCCGCGGCGTCCCGCCCTCGGTGCGCTTCGGGGCGGCTCGCCGGCGGCCCGAACCCCTGCCGAGCGGCGCCCGCCGCCCGGGCGGGCGGCGTCGCAGGCTTTCCTGCACGGCGCGGGCGACTCGGAGGCCGGGGGCCCCGTCCCTCGGTGTCGCTTTTCACCGACCCCCGTCCCCACCCCCCACCTCCCATTCGAGGCCCCCACCTCCTCCTCCTCCTCCTCCTCCTCCTCCTCCTCCTCCTCCTCCTTCTCCTCCTCCCCCCCTCCTCCTCCTCCTCCTCCTCCTCCCTCCTCCTCCTCCTCCTCCTCCCCTCCTCCTCCTCCTCCTCCTCCTCCTCCTCCTCCTCCACCTCCTCCTCCTCCTCCTCCTCCTCCTCCTCCTCCTCCTCCTCCTCCTCCTCCTCCTCCTCCTCCTCCTCCTCCTCCTCCTCCTCCTCCTCCTCCTCCTCCTCCTCCTCCTCCTCCTGCCACCCCAGTTGGGAATAAACCCCTCGAGACCCGAAGGGAGCAGCCCACATCCCCATCCAGGGGGGCAAGTCGGCCAGTGGGGCCCGGGCCACGCCGCTGGGGATGGGGATCGGTTAAACTAGATTCATTCCGCAGGATGGGCTTCCCGTCCTGAATTGTGCCTTGACGGTCCCCAGGCTTGGCGAGGGCCCCGAGAAGCCCAAAGTATCGCAGGCCCAGAGGTTGACACCAACAGCAATTTCGGCGGTGTGCCTCTACCGAGGGAAGAAGATCCCGATCTTGATGATGGTGGTTGTATTCTGGCTTCCAAGGTGGCCGAAGTATTACTACCAACACCGAAATCTAGGATCATCTTCCCCCTGTGGAGGCAAACCCCCTGTGTTGGCGTGGTGCCCATTTCCAGGCCGCCAAAAGTAGCGAACCACGGCCCGTCGCGATTTTTGTCACAACGCGAGCATGTCTGTGTGGTCGCCGGTCGATCCAGCCCAGGCTTGGAGGGGAGGGGGGTTCATCGGACTGGGCCAGGACGAGGATGCATGCGTTCCAGAGCGTTCCGGAAAGCTCTCGGAGGGTTCGCCGGATCTCGAAGATTTTGGAGGTATCCTCACCCGATTTTCTCCTCGTCCTGGCTTCGTTTCAGATCACGGCGAGGGCGAGGCTTAAGTCGGGCAGGACCCCCTACCGGAGGAATATTCAAAGCAGTCAACACACATCGTCTGGGGACGGTGGTTTTCGACCATTTTTGAACATGTGTTTGGGTATGTTTGGACTCTTTTTTGTATTTTTCGTCCGAAATCCGCCTGTAGGGGGACGTGCCCGACCCAAGGCGAGGCGAGAGGTCGCGCGGGCTCCCGCCGGGCTCCTCTTCTGCCTGCCCGCCCCGCCCCGCCGGCCCTGGCCTCCCGCCTGGGCGTTCGTCGTCGTCTGTCTGCTTCTCCCCTCCTCGCCCCCTTCCGCCGGGCAGCACAGCCTGCCCGTGACCAGCGTGGCGTATACACGTGTATGTCCGAGCATTTTCCTCGGGTGGAGGGCAGAGGGTGGAATCTGGAATGCCGTCTGAACTGGTCTTCGAGGCTCGAATCTGCAGACGGTGAATCACAAGACGGATGGGTTTCCGAGGTGAAAAAGCCCCTACGGTAGGTTCGTGCGGCGTTGGCGCGCCAGCGACGCCGGCCAAGGCGTTCAAGGTTGAATTTTACGTCGCGGAAGCGCCGAGGGACACGGTATCGCCGCTACGCCCGACGGAAGTCAACCTCGAACCATCGGGGCCGCGATCGATTCAAGGTCGAGCGATCGGCGCGGTGTCAAGAGCCTCTGCGCCCGCCGACGCCGCGCCAACCTACCGTATGGATGTCACCCTGAGCCTTCCACCCTAAGATTAAGTCGGGCTTGTCCCTCGACAGGAGGAATATTCGGAAATAATCGCAAATAGCCTGGGGACGAATCTTGGAGCATTCTTTTCCTATTATATTTTTGAGTATTGTTTGACCATCTTTTCTATTCTTCGTTCCAAATCCGCCTTTTATGAGGGGGGGACACGCCCCAACTGAGCCTCAGAAAGTGCGCAGCGGGTGCATGGCAAACCTTCCCCTTGGCAGCCCCGCCGCCGCCCTGGCACCATGGGGGGTCGCAGGAGGCCCCTGACGCCCGGGCCCTGGCCGCTGCTGCTCTTCCTCCACGGCCGCCGGGGGCGGGGGCGGGGCGCCGCCTCGCGCGCGCGGCGCGAGGGGGGGGGGGGCAGGCTGCTCAGAGGAGGGCCAGGCGAGGCGGCGGCGGCGGCTCTCCCTGACGTTTTGTCGTCCTTTTCTTTTTACATACACATATACATATACCTTTACATATACATATACATAAACATATACATCTACACATACATCTACATATACATATACATATACATATACACATACACATACACATACACATACACATACACATACACATGCACATGCACATACACATACACATACACATACATACATACAGACATACATCCATACATACATACATACATACATACATACACTCATGCACATACGTCTATATACAAACACCAACAAAAGAAAGGCCCCCCCCGCCCATAAGAAGCAGCTTTCTAAGAAGCAGCCTCCTTCGGAGAGGCCTTCCCCCCTCCCCCATGCCCCCTCTGCGCGCCGCCAGGTAACGCTTGTCGCGGGGGGTCCGCCCCCCGCCCCTCCCCACGCCGTGCGCTGTTGGACAGCGAGCTGGTGGCGGGCAAGAGAACAGCATGAGGAATCTGATGCTCGGTGTTTTTACTCTTTGTTTTTTCGATGTTCGTCTTAAGATTGTTGGTATGTTCTTGACGTGTCGCGCTCTACCCCGTGCTCTGCTCCCTCCCCCGGTCCTTTTGGATTCTACCTTCCATTGTCTACCCTGCACCCTAGGTGCTCCATCCTCAACTTTCTGTGCTCGCTTCCATATTATTCACCCTCTACTCGAATACGACCTCGCTGGCTTGCTCTCTCTCTCTCTCTCTTTCTCTCTCTGTCCTTGTCTCTCTCTCTCTCTCTGTACACAGTTACATATAGATAGTGGCATTATCATACGCGCCTCTCCGAAGGAGTAGAGCTCCGAGGCGATTCATTGTGAAACTGGTGCTCGTTATCTCAAAGTCTCTCTCGCGACATCTTCAACATCCTGAGAACCGGACGCACCCCTGACGCAGATTGCGACGTCACGATTCAAAAGCATGAGCCCTTCAAAAGCACAGTGGATTTCAGTGAGTTTGAGGCAGATTGTTTTAAAATTGCAGTTTTGCCAAAATCAGCCTCCAAAAATCGACTCCCTTTTTGATAGCATGCTTAGAATAATCAGCTCCGTCTGAGACCATCCATCCAAAATCGAACCCCGACGTGCAATTCACACAGAGAATACACACATAACGCAGTCAACTCGCATAGTAAGGAGGAGCAACCTGCCAAGATTACCTTTGCATCCTCCCCCTTCGGCCCATCCTTTGCTGCTTTCGCTGGCCGTACCCCGCTCGCAAAGTGTCGACTTGGTTTTCAAAGGCCCTTGCATCCTTATCGTGTGTCCGGATTCTACGGGTTGACTCTAACACACAAAACACATAACACACCACACACCACACACAGAAACTCTACAACACACAGCACACACTGAGGACACGCCCACACATGCACAAAACACACAAACATGAAACACGAAACAACCAATACAAACAGCATACATACAACGCACACACACAACACCCCGAACACACGTAACACGCATGACACATGTATTTCAGACATGATTCACACATCGCACAACCAAACGCAAAGCACAAACACACAACAAGCATCAAGCATAACACACCTTACACACACCACAGACAGCCTGCACATATGTTTGGATGAGCCTGGGCACGCACATGCCACGTGTATATAGATCAATCGTTCGCCCCGCTCCCCTCATTCGTTATATTCGTTCCGCTCTGCCTCGCTCTCTCTCTCTCTCTCTCTTCTCTCTATGTCTATCTCTCTGTCTCTGTTTCTCTCCCCCGCTCCCTTTTTCTTTGTTGTTATTATCTCTCTCTATCGGTCTCACCTTATACGAATACTAGCATATAGACATACAGATGCATATATATATATATATATATATATATATATATATATACATACACAAGTGGCACGTGTGTGCCCAGGCTCATACAAAACACTTAAAGGGCGTTTGAAACAGGAAGACACCATGACTGCAGGATCGGAGATGGAGAAGGGGAAGCCGGGGCGGCGCCGCCAGGGCGTGCCTAAGAGAAGGGGAAGAGGCAGGAGGTGAACGCAGGCGAATCTAAGATCGAGGTCGCACTCGAGCGCAAGTGGGGTTGCCACACCTTCCGATGTGTGTACCAGGGCCCCCCAGGAAACCTCAGGAGGCCCGACTTGGATAACGGAAGAGGCTCCAGGAGGCCCCGGGATTATGAGTGTTGTGTGTGTGATGTGTGTTCTGTGTTGTGCGTGTTTTCTGTGCGTTGTAAGTGTTGTGTGTGTGTTATGTTTGTCTAGCGTGTGATGTTTTTGGCGTGATTTGTGTCTCTGTGAGTGCATGTAGTTCTGAGGCCCCAGGAGGCCCCAGGCGGCCTCAGGAGGCCCCAGAGGACCCCAGGAGGCTCCAGGAGGCCCCAAGAGGCTCCAGGAGGTCGCAGGAGGCCCCAGGAGGTTCCAGGAGACCCCCAGGAGGCTCCGAGGCGGGGTCTGGGGTACCAGAAGGTACAGAAAGCCCCAGGAGGCCCCTGGAGGTTTCAGGAGGCTCCCAAGAGGCTCCGAGGCGGGGTCTGGGGTGCCAGAAGGTACGTCTGGGCTCGATTTTGGGAGGATGTCTCAGGCGAAGTCGCCATTCTCTGAGAATCGGGGTCAAAATAATTGAAATTACAATGTGTTTTTGAAGGTTTGATGTTAGAATGTTGAAATTCCCATGTGTTTTGGACCCTGACGTCACGATCTGCGTGAGGGGTGCCACCGATGTTCAAAATTTCGAGGATGTCCCGAGCGAAACGGCCAGAACAATCGCGAACGCGGCGCCCTGCGTACGCATTAATCGCCTCTGAGCTCTATGTACTCCCTCGGAGAGGTGCGCATGATAATATATATATATATATATATATATATATATATACATATCAGCCAGCGTTGACTCCAAATAGATAGGAGGACAGGAGGAGGGCGAGAGGAGGATGGGAGGACGAAATGAGGACGGGAGCAAGACGGGAGGAGGACGGGAGGAGCAATCTCAAGCAAGCGCAAGCAAGCAAGCGGAAGCAAACAATAACAAGCAAGCAAGAGCCAGCGACCAAAAGCAAGCAAGCAAGGGCACGCAAGAGCAAGCAAGCGAGAGCAAGCACGCACGAGCAAGTAAGCAAGTGCCATTGGAAAAAGGGGGGGGCCTTGGAACAAGGGGGGGCTCGAGACCAGTTACTTATGATGAGCTAGGACTCCGACAGGGCAAGCCTATTTGGAAAGCACCTTTGTACGCACATATCACGATATTCCCTACACCTAGATCGAGTACGTGTATCATATGTCGTACCCTCTCTCCCTCTCGATTTCTGCTTCGTTTTCTTTTTTTTCGTATTTGGGACGTGGGGAACCCATCCGCCCCTGAATTCGGCGGAAAGTTGTCGCAAATGCTTGAAGCCTAGGCCGCACACCGAAATCGGCGGCACAGTTCCGCAGACTTCTCAGCATGCCAGACGCCCAGAACCCGAAACCCGAGAACCCAGGACCTGGGCTGCCCACCGACATGTGCCGCCCGTGTTCGCCAAATTCTGTCTTTGAACCTCCTTGGGGCTCCCATGAAACTAGAAAAGGCCAGAATTCGCATATCATTGACACTCATAGTGTCCCTGGGTGAGTCTGACCTCCTCGGGAGCATACTTGGGAGGGCCCGTGGCCACCTCCAGCCGTCCTCGAGCCGTAGTGAGGACTCGTGGAAGCATGATGAGAGCATCTTAGCCCAGCTTGGTCACTCTCGGAGGCCATCTGGGGCTGTCCAGTGCCATCTTGGGATCATTCAGGATCAGCTTGGACACCCGAACGCCTCGGGGAACCACGTTCCAGACCCCTTCTGATGCACGTAAACATGGGAGTGTCCTTTTGTCGACAGCTTTCGGGGGACACGGGATGGCAAAATCCAAGCACGCAGGCTGCTGTCCACAGGCATCTGCGTTTCAGGCGGTTCCCCGCCGCTGCCCCGCGAGGCGGAGCGACACGCTGTCAGACAGCGTGCCGCAGGGGCCGCCGCCGCAACACGCGACGCCCCAAACCGAACCATGTTTAGTCCGAGGAGGAGGAGGAGGAGGAGGAGGAGGAGGAGGAGCAGGAGCAGGAGCAGGAGCAGGAGCAGGAGCAGGAGCAGGACCTGGATTCCCTATCGTTCCTCGCGGCCCCCCGAAACGAGGGCCGCAATTGTGTTCCCGAACTCCTCGAACACATTCTGAGCCGATCGCATCGTGACGCCGTTCTCGTCCTGGAACATGTTCGCTGAGCGACGGCCATTGTGCACTCCATGAGGGTCACATCCGTATCTCAGCTAGTCTGTTGCACGGGCCTCGCGGTGGAACGCAAGCTGTGCTAAAGAGGGGCCCCCTCGTATCATCGGTTTCTGCGGTTGTTCGTGTTGTTACCGGTAGTGTTAATGTTGTTGCTGGTGGTGGTGGTGCTGCTGCTGCTGTTGCTGTTGGTGTTGATGTTGGCGTTGATTTGGTATTCGTTGTTGTTGTTGCTATTGTTGTCATAGCTGTTGTTGGTGGTGTTGGTGTTGCTGCTGTGGTCGTTGTTGGTGTTGATGTTGCTGTTAGAGTTGTTGGTGTTGATGATGGTGCTGTTGTTGTTGTTGGCGGTGGTGGTGTTGTTGCTGTTGGTACAGATGTTGTTGCCGCTGCTGTTGCTGCTGTCGTTGTTGTTGCTGTTGCTGTTGTTGCTGTGGTTGTGGTTGTGGTGGTTGTTTGCGTGATTGTTGTCGGTAGTGTTGGTGTTGTGGTTGTTGTTGTTGTTGTTGTTGTTGTTGTTGTTGTTGTTGTTGTTGTTGTTGTTGGTATAGTTGTCGATATTGTTGTTGATGTTGATGTTGTTGATGTTGTTTGGCTCTCTCTCTCTCTCTCTCAGGCCCAGCTGGCCCCTCTTTGGTTCCAGTTGCTTGCGAGGCCCCTGCTCCCGCAGATCTCCTCTCGAGGCGACCTGCCCGCCTCCCCCGTCCCGCCCCCCCCCGCCCGCGGCGCCATGCACCTCGCCGAGGCATCCGACGGGTTTCTCCCGATATTCCCGGGCCGTCCGTGGCACCCTCACGGGGCTCCCTCCATCCCGAACACCGGCCCCTCCTCTTCCTCCTCCCCCCCCTTCCCCTCTCCTCCTCATCCTCGCCCTCGTCCTCGTCCTCCTCCTCCTCGTCCTCCTCCTCCGCCTCCTCCTCTTTCTCCTCCTCTTCCTCCACGGGAATCCTTCGGTTCAGCCCCTTTGTGGAGTGCGTCGGGTCTCCCTTCGCGCGTCGCCGGGAGACGGGTTCCCAGTCGCTTTCCCAGCAGCTTCTTCAGCGATCGCCGCGTCGGCGTCGGCGCCACGCAGGCACCCTTCGCTGGCGCGGGAGGGTCTCCCCCCCGGGGGGGTGCCTGTCCAGGGAGGGTGCCGAAGACCTCCTCTTGGTGTACGGCGGCGAAGGGCGGGCGAGGGCCTGGGGCCAGGCTCCCGCGGGCCGCAGGACCACTTAGTGATGTCCTCCTTGCACTTCGGCCTGCGCTGCTGCATCGCACGTCACGCCCTTACGCGCAGCGACCACGGCAAATACAAGGTGAGTGATCCTCCTCCTCCTCCTCCTCCTCCTCCTCCTCCTCCTCCTCCTCCTTTCCCTTTTCCCCAGCGTGAGATTTACTTTACTTACTTGACGTCGCCGAAGCGCCCCCGCCCCGCCCCTCGTAGGGCCGTCCCGCGTGACGGGGGGGCGCAGTGTCAGTGTGTCAGTGTCACATCACACCCTATGCAACTGCAGGCCTCCGTGCTTGATGGGCGGAAACGGCAAAATTGGTGGCCCGCTTGGCCCGCTGCTCAACGTCGCTGCCCCGCTGGCGAGGAGGAGGAGGAGAAGGAGGAGGAAGACGAGGAAGTAGACCTTCTTCTCCTGCTCCGGGCCACCCCGAAGAGGATGGGCCCCGAGGGCCCAACGGAGGCGGGCCTCAGAAGGGCCGCCCTCTGTCCTGTGCTCGCCTCCCCTTTGCTCACTCCGGCAGGCGCCCACTCTCCGCGGCCCCAGGTGGTCGAGGCTAGAGCTCGACGGCAGCAGGAGCCGCAGGCCTGGTCCCGCAGAGTGCATGACGCCATTTTGGAAGAGCCCGCCTCCTCTCCTCCTCCTCCTTCCTCCTCCTCCTCCTCCTCCTCCTCCTCCTCCTCCTCCTCCTCGCTCCTCCTCCTCCCTCCTCCTCCTGCTCCTCCTCCCTCCTGGTCCTCCTCCTCCTCCTCCTCCTCCCATCCTTCCTCCTCCGCCTCCTCCTCCCCCTCCTCTCCTCCTCCTCTCTTCTCCTCCTCCTGCTCCCTCCTCCTCCTCCTCCTCCTCGTCTCCTCCTCCTCCTCCTCCTCCTCCTCCTCCTCCTCCTCCTCCTCGTCCTCCTCCTCCTCCTCCTCCTCCTCCTCCCCCTGCCCCCTCCTTCTCCTCCTCCTCCTCTCCTCCTCCGCCTCCTCCTTCTCCTCCTCCTCCTCCTCCTCCTCCTCCTCCTCCCTATAACCGGGGGAGGCGCCGGCGAGCGGGGCCCAGAGGACGGGACGGAGCTGGAGCTGGTGCAGAAGTACGGCCCTTGGCAGTCACAGGCTGCCGCCCGTTGGGGTGGGGCCCTTCCCGGGGGACAACGTTAGGAGGAGGAGGAGGAGGCGGAGGAGGGGGAGGAGGGAGGAGGAGAGGGAGGAGGGGGAGGGAGGAGGGAGGATGGAGGGATGGAGGAGGGAGAGGGAGGAAGGGAGGAGGAGGAGGGAGGAGGGAAGGAGGTAGGAGCAGTTGAGAGGGAGGAGGGAGGAGGGAGGAGGGAGGAGGGACGGAGGGAGGAGGGAGGAGGGAGGAGGGAGGAGGGAAGGTGCGGAGGGAGGCGGGAGGCGGGAGGAGGGGAGGGAGGAGGGAGGGAGGAGGGAGGAGGGAGGAGGGAGGAGGGAGGAGGGAGGAGGGAGGAGGGAGGAGGGAGGAGGTAGGAGGGAGGAGTGAGGAGGGAGGGAGGGGGGAGGGAGAAGGGAGGAGGGAGAAGGGAGAAGGGAGGAGGAGGAGGAGGAGGGAGGAGTGAGGAGGGAGGAGGAGGGGCAGGAGGAGGGGGAGGAGGAGGAGGAGGAGGATGATGAGGAGGAGGAGGACCAGTGTAAACCCACGAGTCATTAACGATGTTAGAATAAACCCGCCCTCCAAGCTCCCTCTTCAAAGGCCCCACACAACGGTTCATTCCCACTGAGGGAACTGCCTCGTTCGAAGACAACAGTTTGAAGAGCCTGAAGCGTGCCAAAACATTATTCTCGGGACTCCAACGCCACGGTTCAACCTGACTGTTGCGTCTTGACGATACTGAATCGTGCCAGAGCACCATTCTTGCGATGTCAACAGCGAATTAACATAACTGCTGCACCCTCATAACCCTGAATCTTTCCAAAGCACCGTTTCTGGTACGCTGGCCATTGGAATCCGTGAAGCTCTTGCAATTGTTAATCACATGTGCGCGGCGCTTAGGCGAGAGTCACATTTTGAATAGGAGCAGCCATCAATACAGGGAGCTCTTGCAATTGTTTTGAATGAATGTGCGGCGCCGCCAAGGCGAGAGCCACATTTTGAAAACGGTCCGCCCTCAATCCCTGAAATCTTTCAACTGGTAAAAACGAAAGTACGAGGCGCCAAGACGAGAGCCATGCATAAGAACACGACCCGCTCTCAACCCGTGAAACTCCCGCAACTGCTTAAAACGAACATGCGCGGCGCTCAGGCGAGAGCCACATTTTGAAAACGACCCGCCCTCCAGATTCGAAGCTGTTGCCAATGTTTTAGCTTCAGAGTCATAATGTGTGAGGAGATCTCAAGCGAAATGCCCGGTCCGCTCGTTCGACTGGGCGGAATTAGTTGTAAAGAAAAGAAATGGAAGAGGAGGAGGAGGAGGAGGAGGAGGAGGAGGGTAGAGGATTAGGAGGAGATAGTGAGGAGGAAGATGAGAAGGATGAGGGGGAGTAGAGTTTCAGGATGGTAGAGTATTAGGATTATGCGGCAGGAGGAGGTAAGAGGATGAAGAGGATGAGGCGAGGAGAAGATGAGGGAGGATTCACTAGGACGCCATCACCATCCCAGTAGGCAGGATGAGGACGGTTGGAGTGTGAGGATTAGATGAGGAGGAGGAGGAGGAGAGGAGGAGGATTAGGAGGAGAGGGGGCTAGGCCTCAGGTTGAAGAAGAAACACAGCGCCATAACCTACACCTTTGGCGCTCCGTGCTGATTTCTTGGACCCGGCGCTGGCCCCTGGCGGCGGCGGCGCCTCCGGCGCCGCCCGTGGCGCGTTCCACGAAATCCGCGCGGAGCGCCAAAAGATCATGTTTATTTGTTTTTGCTGCTCCTCCATCTCTGAAGTTTTCCTCGGCGGCAGATTTCTTGGATCCGCGCTGGACTCCCCTCCCCGTCGCGCGGAGCTCGCCAAAGGCGGCGCTGGAGGCGCCGCCAGGGGGGTCCAGCGCAGATCCCAGAAATCCGCGCGGAGCGCCAAAGGGTTCAATTGTATGGCGTTTCTGCTTCGTCTGTCAGGGGGGACGCAGCGACCCCCGGTCGCCCATTGATCGCCGAGACCGCCCTGGAGGCTGTCCAGCCCGGGGGTGCTCTCCAGCGGCTGTCCCCCCCCCCCCC
>CAUYUJ010015802.1:122364-139864 GCA_963575745.1 Prorocentrum cordatum | reverse complement strand
CGCGCACGCGCGGGAGGCCGCTCTTAGGCCCAGGGCCTCTTGGCACCGCTCGGACGCGTTCGTTTTTAAGGAGGGGAAAAACACACTCAGACACAATGAATCGTCGATTCCCAGAAAATATGGGAAAATATGGGAATTGGGCGGGAAGACCAGAGACCAGGAAATACGGGAAAATATGGGGAATTGTGTTATTTGTGTGTATTTATTTGTGTGTCCTGGGGCCCCTTCAATTTTTTCTTGGCGAGAACCATCGAGGAGCATCCTGGACCATCGAGCAGAGAAAAACACGCACGAAACCGAGCAGTGCACGGGGAATAGACGTCCCAGCGACGGCAAGGGGTCGCTCTGGCGTGGGGCCGGACGTCGACCGCACGCTCACCGCCAAGCCGGGCGAGCTCGAGCAGTGCCAGATCACGTGGGGCAACGTGACCGGCATCCACGACGACGCCTTCGGCGGTGGCACTTTGGTGCTCTCCCGGCTCAGCATGGACGTCACCACCCACCAAACCACCCCAACCTAACCCGACGGCCTCAATTTGCCCTCCATTTCCGGTGCGGGGGGGTCGGGGCACACTGAGAAACCACATACGGAACCCGTACCCCCCCCCCAACCCGAAATTTGGGTTTACGGGTTGGGTTGGGGTGGTCTGGTGGGTAGCCAGGACGGGGGCGGGGGGGCGTGCGCTCCCTGCAAGCGGGGCGTCATCTCGGCCAACCCCGGCAACAACCACCAGGAGTTGGAGGCCAGGGCTCGACTTGAAGCGGCGGTGGCGGCGACTTCGTGGGCCGTTCTCGTTCCGCCTGCGCTCTGCAGCAAGGGCAGGACGAAGACAAGGCCAGGGAAAGCTCAGGCGATCGCAGGCAAGGATCAGTGGGATGCGTGAGCGACGGGTCCCGCCTCCATTGGGACCTCGCGGCCCTCCGCCGCCGAGCGAGGCGGCTCCGGCCGCATTCTGGGGAGGGCACCTCCCCCGATCCATGGATCTGGCGACCGCGCGCCGTCCATGGATCGCCAATCCACGTTTGCGCGCCCCCGAAAAACGTACGCCGAGCGCACACGGAGAGCACCGTGCGTCGAAGAAGAAACAACGCCATAAACATAGACTGTTGGCGTTCCTCGCTGGATTTCTTGGATCCGCTCTGGGGCCCCCCGGCGGCACCTACGGCGCCGCCCCTGGCGCGCTCCGCGCGCCAGGGAGAGGGGTCCAGCGCAGATCCAAGAAATCCGCGCGCAGCGCCAAAAGTGTATGTTTATGGCGTTTTTCTTCTTCTAGTTTGTTTCGAGCCCTGCCGGAGGTCATCGCGGCCCACCTGGGCGCCCCCCACCCCTGGAGCTTCGGCGGCGTGGCCAACTCCCCGCTCGTGGTGGGCTGCGGCGCGGGAGCCAAGCACGTGTGCGCCAGGGACATCCTGGACTGGTACCTCTCCGCGCTGCGGGTGCTGATCCGGCCCGAGGACGCAGGGCCCTTCTCGATCAGATCGCCAGTGATGCGAGGAACAACAACGCCATGAACATAAACTTTTGGCGCTCCGCGCGGACCTCCAACAGTTTGTGTTCATGGCCCTTTTTTTTCTTCGTCTGATCTCGATCAGATCGACTCCGTGATTCCGACGATCCGACGCAGACCGATGTCGGCGTGGCCTTGCCGTGCCTCTTCGCACCGCCGGCCCGGCTCGGTTCCCGACTCCGAGCCCCTCTATGCGTTCCGATCCGAGGTTCGCTCCCGTCCGATCCGATTTGTGCGGTCCGACGGCTTTACGATTCGAGGTTGACTGCCCCTGAGGTTATATGATGTTCCAACCTACTTTAGCCTTGCTCCCGTCCGATCCGATTTGTGCAATCCGACGTTTTTACGATTCGAGGTTGACTGTCCCTGAGGTTAAAGGATGTTCCAACCTACTTCAGCCTTGCTCATCAGAAAGACTCTCGAGCACCAGGAGAGCACCGAAGCCGGAGGGTTGTCGCGCGCCAGGCCCGTGGAGGCGATGCTCGTTCGACACCGTTTCGATACTTCTCTGGGTGCTCGAAATTACTTTTGGGGATGGGGTCCTCAAGTACGATGGGAGGGAGGGAACCCTGAGGACGTGTATTTCTTCGACGACGAGGCGCGGAACCTCGTCGGCTTCGAGAGCTTCGGGATGAACGCGCGGCAGGTCTCCTGCGGCACGCGCGACGGGCCCCTCGGTCTCTGCGGCGCCCACCCGGACGAGGTCATGTTGGCAAAGGGGGTAGCGCCCTGCCGGTAGTTTTAGGTAATTATGTGTAGTTCGTTCTCAGGTTGCCACCGCCGCGCCTATGCATTTAGTTGCCAGGTCCGCCAGCCGCCATCCCAGGTCAACACGATCAGAGTGTAGACAGGGCCGAACACGGTCGGTGCCAGACCAGCGCAAAGCGCTGTCCTGCACGAAGCCATCCAACGATGTGGTCGTTGATGCAGTGACAGCAGTGTGGCAGTGATTGTGTGTGTTTGTTTGCAGGGTTAATGTCGCGAGCATTATCTCTCGAGAGTATGCCGCTCCCACCTTTCTGTTCGTTCTAGCCGTCTCGCACTGTAAACTTCACGTCGCTGCTGCTAGAACCATGGTTTTACTGGGCTCTGCCCACTGCCCGTGCGCGGAGCTGCGCCCATGCCTTCATGGAATGAATGCGCAAGGCCCTGCCAGTACGCCCGACTCGGGCAGCCACCTGAACTGTCCGAGCGACGCTCACGCGTGCTGGGGGGGCGGGGAAAAAAATGTAGTTGTAAGCAGAAAGGTTGTCGATGAAGTAGATTGCACAGGTCCCAATCGATGATGTTGATGGATTTTGACGCCCAGAACGATGCATTCATAAACGGTACTTCCCCACCCGACATGTTGGGGCTGTTCGATGTCGAGAACAGGCAGGCCCCCCAGCCAACCCCACTCTGCATACCCTGGCCGCCATACCCCAAGCTGTCACGATGATCCCCGAAAGTCCCGGGTATCCCGCCTCGCTTCAGGCCAACCTCACCCTGCATGCCGCGACCACCAGACCCAAAGTTGTCCCGATGATCCCCGAGAGTCCTGGGTGTCTTGCCTCGCGCTCTTGACGAACACGACACAACGCAACATGACAGAACAGACATGACAGAACGGAACAGAGCATGACAGAACATGACGGACCATAAGATATCTTCATCATGCTCAAGTAGAGCATACCACAACATCACATACCATACCAGAGCATATCACTACAGAACAGCAGACGACATAACACAACATACCATATTGTAATTGAGCATTACATGACACACCTTGAAATAACATATCACAGCATGACACAGCATCACAGACCATACCGTCACACCACAGCAGGGCATAGCGACGACGAACACGACATAACACAGTATGATCTAACATAACATCGCAGAACAGAACACGAGCATGACATACCATGCCATAACATAACATAGCAACGCCATGATATCATAGAGCATTACATAACAACACATACCATACCAGAGCAGAACATGACATAACCGACGACGACAAAACACGACATAACAGAACAGAGCCGAGCATAACATAACGCACCTTGACAGAACATATCAGATCAGAGCGCATCTTCACATTACGTATCATACCATGGTAGCAGAGCATAGCGACGACGAACACGACAGAACACAACATGACACAACGTAACATTGCAGGACAGAACACGAGCATTATAGAACATGACAGAACACAGCATCGCACTGCCATGACAAAATAGAGACGAATAGAGCAGCACAATCTACCAGAGCAGGACATGACAGAACAGAAGACGACATAGCACACCATAGCATAAAACAACGAGCATACCATAACACACCTTTACACAACATCTCATAACACGGCTGTAGAGCATAGCGGCACATATTAGCACATCAGATCGCACTATACTATACAGAGTTGAGCCGTCAACAAACATAACACCACATAGTATACCAGAGTATAGCATGACGCAGCATAAGACATACCACTACATACCATAACATAGCCGAGCATTACATACCTCACCTTGGCAGGACCTATCAGATCATAACACAACAGCAGAGCACAGCAACACATAGCACTGGCATGACAAACTCGAGCATAACTTAACATCACACAACGTACCAGAGCAGAACATGACATAACCGACGACAGCATAACACATCATAGCATAACATAGCCGGGCATCACACATGACACACCAGGCTGTTATATATATATGTGTATATATATATCAGCGTGTCACATGACAGCCTCGCATAACATATCGCAACACGATAGCAAAGCATACCGAATCATACTAGCAGATCAGACCATGCTATGCCATGCTGAGCCGAGCTGCCAACAGCATCCCGGAACAGAGCATAGTATTATGTATTTTGACGTAACATGTCATCTCATAACATAGTGCAGCGCAACAGAGCAGATCATGGGTAACATGTCAAATCCTTTGGTACCATAGGTGAGCACAAACATCTTGTGTTCAAACCAAAGGGAACTTTACACGTGACGAGGAACATTATAACAGACGATGCAGACGTCACAGGCGTCACGACGTCACGCCGACCCGTCGAGAACAGAGCAGGACATAATAGAGCACAACCTGAAAGAATGCGACTGCATGGACCACGGTTGAACCGCTTCTACATCCAGAAACGACAGTTATCGACCAATTCGGCCACCGCGCGCCGTCGGGAACCAACGCTTAAGGTTTCGGTGGGGGTCGCTCGAAGCAAAATACATTGCATCAAAGAGTGATTTGGTTTCGTGGAATGTGCTGCCTTCGGGTCCATGATGATTGTCCAGCGCAAATAGGCGGCGTGAGTACATGGGTATTGGTCGCTCGCAGTGGGAACTGCTCCCCTTCATCCCGCGCTCCCTGCGGTGTCCAGACTTTGACCGCACGGCCGCGGTGTCAAGGGGAACGCCTCCGCATTCAACACTTGAAGTCAGTTCTTCGCTCTGTACATTGCCCCCCCTCAATTCCAAGCTACGTGTACCCTCCACCCTTGGCTTCTCACTAGACTCTACTCTCTGCACTCCGCGTCCTGTTCTCAGCTCTATTGTGCTCCATACTATCTGCCTATTGTTCCCTCCACCCGCGCGAAATCATAACACATCGGGGCCAGTTTTAGGCACACCTTGAGAGCCTTCGACATCCTGTGGTTTCCAGCGGCGCTTCTGGGAGAGTCGACGCCTTCTTGTTATCACCTTAGACTCTCGTGGATGCATGTGTGGGCCCTCTGTTGATATTTTCTAGGCTTCTCGGCGTCTGCCTTGGGCAATGATGGCACTCGTCGGTTGTTTGGAAGGGCGGTTGGAGATGGACAGAAACGATATTAAACGCAATGTCACTACATAGCTGGTCGACCATGTTGACCATTTGGGTACCCGGGTGCAGTATACTTTGGGATAGTCTTGGACATTCCCAGGTTTCCGTGGGTCTCAGGCCAATGCCAACCTATTTAGGAGGACGAAACAGTTTCGAAAGTGATTTGTACACGATGAACAATTGGATGTAGGTGTGGGTGTCATATGTCAGGCGATATCGGCCGAATATTGCCGCTAGAACGCGGTGTCCTTGGCCTAGCGACGGAGAGCATTGAGTTTGTCGGTTGTGTTGGTTGCAGCCCTCGAGAGTTTTGACGTCACGATCCAATCATTCTGGTGGACGATTGCGTGCAACCAAGGCGCTTCTCGTTCACCGTCTTTCCGTTTCTGCAGCAGCCCCTAATTAAAACCTCATAATTGGCCAGGGACAGCCGCGAGACAGCCCGCAACGCTTCGAACGAAATACACTTGAGGAACAGAAGAGACAGGGGTCGACTGCGCCGACATTCGCGCGTAAGATTCCCGCGCAAGTCCTCGCGTAGGCGCCCCCTTCTACAGGCGGCGTGCCACGCTGGCGCTCCGCGTAAGCCGCGGCGCAGGGTCGTTATGTTTCTCGCGTCGGTGCATCAGACCCGTTTCTTCTCGTCGCTCATGTGCTGCATTAGCTGCCCAAGGGGGGCCAAGATATCCCCCAGCCTCCAGATGGCACCCAGAGAGCTCGCAGTTGCTCATCCTCCTCCAGATCGCTGAGCTCAACTTTTGGCTGTACCCAGCTCAAACGGGCGGCAGGACCCGCAGTCGATCACAGTTCTGACCAGGACATTGGACATCCCAGGTGGATAGCATCCTGGGCGGAGAGCGCTTCGACCGGCGGCCACAGTTTCTCGGGCGCGCCCACGTCTGCCGCAGATGGAAAAGGCCCTCCTTTCGTGGGACCCTTTGGGGCCCCCCCGACCTGGCCTGATGGCTTCTGAGATCGTTCCCACAAAGGCTCTCCAGAGGAGGAGGGGGAGGAGGAGGAGGAGGAGGAGGAGGAGGAGGAGGAGGAGGAGGAGGAGGAGGACGAGGAGGGGGAGGACGAGGAGGGGGAGGAGGAGGAGGAGGAGGAGGAGGAGGAGGAGGAGGAGGAGGAGGAGGAGGAGGAGGAGGAGGAGGAGGAGGAGGAGGAGGAGGAGGAGGAGGAGGAGGAGTTGCCTCCTGCCTCGCGCCCGCGCGCCGAGCCCCCCTATCGGCACGGGGGGCGTGGGCCTCGACCCCCCTGCCTGCCCTGCTGCGGAGGGCCGCCGCCGAGCGAGAGAGAGAGAGAGCCCCCCCTCGGCAGGGCGTGGGCTGCTTCTTCCTCCTGGCGCCCCAGTGTCCGAGCGGCGTCTGCTGGCTCGCCCCGGGGCCGGCCGCGAAAGCCGCGGGCAGCGGCGGCCGCCTGCCCTGCGAGCGCGCGCGGGCGTCCAGAGCGGGGACGGCGTTCCCCGTAGAGGGGGCGACGTCTGTCTTCGCGCCGTGTCCGTGTCCTCCATTCGGCGGCGAGCCCAGTGGAGACGTGGAGGGGGAGGGGGCGGGCTTTCAAGGAAGGCGGCGGGGCCTCTCAGGAGCCCTCGCGCCTTCTGAGAAGAGAGCTGCGTCTTCGGAGAAGGCCGAGACAGCCTCTCAGAAGGCCGGGTGAGCTCCCAGCCTCAGGAGGGGGAAAAAATACACAGACACAGTTAATCGGCGATTCCCATAAAATATTGGGAAATATGGGAAGTGGGGGGAAGACAAGAACCCAGAAAAAATATGGGAAAAGATGGGGGATATCTTTATTTGTGTGTATTTATTTGTGTGTGCCCCAGTTCCCCTTCACAACCTTCTGAGGAGGCCCGCCCCGTCGGGTTCCCCCCCTTTTCTGGGCTCGCCGCCGATCAGCAGCTATAGACTGCACGGTCGAGACGCGGAAGTGATGGCCACTCCGGGCCCAGGGGGGGCTCCGGCCTCCGCAGAGCTCCTCAGCTCTGGGTTTGAGTCGGGCGCGTCCTTCTACAGCAGGAAGATTCAAAAATAGTCAAACATAAGATGGGGACGATTTTTCTATCTGTCCATTTCGAGTATGTGTTGTGTGCTTTCGATTCGTCGTCGAAAATCCGCCTGTAGGGGGACATGCCGGACCTAGAAATCTGGGTCGGGAATCCTCTTCGTGGCCGAGTCTCGCCATGGCCTTGAACAGCCCCTTCGTTCCTCATTCGGTGTCCCCTTGTGGCACCGCGGTGATTGCATCTGCACATGTTGTCCAGTCCCTCAGCTCTCTATCGTTTAACCGATCCCTATCCTCATCCCCATCCACATCTCGAGTCCCACCGTCTCACCACCTCAGTTGGGGATATGCACCTCGAAACCCGAAGAGAGGAGCCTACATCCCCATCAAGGGGGTAAATCAGCCAGTGGGACCCAGCCCACGCTGGTGGGGATGGGGATCGGTCAAACGATGCTCATCAGCAGCTCAATGACGGCCCACAGCGTCGCAACCATGTGCACCTGTGCCGCGGAGCGACGTGCTGTGCCGCCCTGTATGCGCCGAACCGCCAGAAATTGGTAATGGTGGTTTCATGCCGTGTTCTCTGGATCGTGTTGTGGAAGCGTTTGTCGAGTCTAATGCCACGTGCGAAAAAACAATTGGGAAACCTCGCCATGTGTGTAAACTAGTGCTCGCTCTCCACAAGGGGCCCACAGATGACACCTGCTCCGTGCTTTGCCGTACCGTGCGTGGTGTGCTGCGCCATGTCGTACCGTGTTGCCGTCCCGCATGTGCGTGAGTGCGATTGACTGGAGCATTCGGATTGCCTCACTGCGATTGAGCGGAGGTTTCCCCCATGCCTCACACATCGGGATTACGAAGTTCGCGAGCGAGAGAATCGAGTTTCGCCATTCGAGCCATTCCGCACGCGCGACCTTGTAAGATTTACCCAGAGGGTGTTATGTAGGGTTTCTCACGTCGCATCTTCGGAGAACCCTGTCTATACTGGAAAGTGATGTCGTTGTGTTCGATGCGGGTTCTGCGTGGGTTCGACGCGGATTCGGCGCGGATGCGGCGCGTGCTGGGCCAGGCTTCGGCGTGGGTCCGGCGCGACTCCGAGACGCTCGACGTGGACTCGACGCGAATGGCGGCGCGGCGGGACACAGACGAGGCCTCCAGCACACGCAGCGTAATTCCCACGTCAAGCGCGCTGCGCGGAGCAGAGCCCTGCCTCGCTGCCCGAGCCACAGCGTACGCTGCCCGCTTGGAGGCGCGCGCTGTCTGCCCGGCCCAGCAGCCGCCCTCGGCGTCGGACAGCATACTCGTCGGGGCACTGGAGAAGGAGCCTTTTTCGTTGGGGAGGGGCTCGGTGCCTCTTGACTGTTTAACAGGCTGCCTCAGGTTTTCCTGACGTTTCCCAGGGGACACCGAAGATTCACTCATGGGAGAAAGGGGCCTCGTTCCCTATTTGGGGTTCCTTAGGTCAACGCCCCGACTGTATTCGTCAGCGGGCCGAGGGGGGACGTGAGACGGGGCAGGTCTTCTCAGAAGGCAGCGGGGCTTCTCAGAAGCCATCTGGTCTTCTTAGAAGCCCTCTGTGGCTTCGGGGAAGGCTTACCCTCTCCCCTGGGCGCGCCGCCGACGTCTGCTCCTGGCACCCTCCCCGTCAGTGCCTTCCCCGCGCCGGGCGTGTCGGCATCTGTCTAGCCCTCGCGTTGGTCCCCATCCGCTCGCCGCGAGCACAAACACGACGGGCGTGTTTTGTGTTTTGCAGTTTTCGGCCGGGGGCCGTTTCCAGGCCCCAGGGCCTTCAAGAAACCTTGAGATCCGGGAGTTGTTTCTTCTTTCGCACTGAGCGTGTTCGCCGAGTTTCGGGCCCCGGGACCATCACAACTCGATCCCGGCCCAGAAAATGTTGCAGAAATATTGGGTTTAGGGCTCAGATCGTGATCTTTCGCGATGTTGCAACTGGTTCGTGACATCGGATTTCAGTGAACGGCTCAGGATGAAGAGCCGGTTCTGGGGAAGGGGTTCAGACCTTTGGGGGCCCAGTTGTGAAAAGGAGCGCCGGCGGGAAATTCTTGTCGCTGGAGCGGCGAATGGTTCAGGGGCCTAGTTGCCCTGATACGCCCGCGTTGAAACACAATACGTACCGCGTTCAAACCGTTGTGGTTGAAGTCAGGCTGCTTGCTGTCTCAACGCCTGTTGGCCCACGTTTTTGTTGGGCTTGGCGCGATCACGTCGTGCCGGGCCTCTGCTACGGGTTGCGTGCTGCGTATCGGGGCAGCCGAGTTCAAGGGTCACTGGCCGAGAGAGGGGGTCAGGAAAGATTCGGTCAGGCCAACCTCGGCCGAGCCGGAGTCGGCCAGGCTCGGCCTGGGCCGTTTCCGGCTCGGCCGAGTCCGGCCGCCTGGCCGAGATCGGCCAGTCGAGTGCGGCCTGGCAGAGTTCGGCTGGCCGAGCTCGGCCTGGCCGAGTTCTTCGCGGCCGGGCTCGGCGGATTGCCTCCGGGGCCGACGGGAGGCGGCCCCCGGGGCGACCGAGGGGCGAGGCGTGGTGAGGGCGGGCGGCGTGCTCCTCCTCCTCCTCCTCCTCCTCCTCCTCCTCCTCCTCCTCCTCCTCCTCTCCTCCTCCTCCTCCCTCCTCCCCCTCCCCCTCCTCCCCCCTCCTCCTCCTCCTCCTCCTCCTCCTCCTCCTCCTCCCCTCCTCCCCTCCCTTTCCTCCTCCTCCTCCTCCACCTCCACCTCCTCCTCCTCATCCCCGAGCCGCTTTGGCGCTTCCAGCCCCGGCGCGGAGGCGATCCGCGTCCGGGCGATGTGGCATCACGTCCACGATCGTAATGATCACAACGACCAGGCTCGAGCCAGCTCAGCCAGCGAGTTCACACCGAGGGTCCGCAGAGTCCTCGGCGAGCCTTTCCCATCCCCTGTCGCGTGCTCTCTGTGGGTGCAGCAGGGGCAGAGCATTGACCGTTGATCGATGGTCGTTGATCGGAGCCACAGGCCAGCCAGTCTTGGAAGTGGGGGCGACGACCAGGGGCAACGGTGGCGCGGTCGCATCACGGGCAGCGTCATTGGGGGATGTGGGCTCAGGGAGGGTCGCCTCGATATTTTCGGATGTTGTCTTCGGCCCTCGGCGGTTTTCCTGCATATACTCCAGATTTCACCATAAAAGGGGGGTAGTCTGATTTGGGATGGGGTCAGATTTGAGCTGCCTTGGAGGGTTCCAGTCGGTCTGGGCAAAAAGCCGCCCTTCATGGCTTGTTTGGGGGGGTCTGGAATTGCCCGTCTGTGAGGGTTGTGACCCCCTCCCTTTTATGGCGAAATCTGGAGTAGGTGCTTTCCAGTGGCCGCGCCTCGCCGAGAGCGTTCTGGGGGTGCCCGCATCGTCCCGAACTGCACGCGGGGGCCAGAGCTGCGATCCGAAAACCACCAGGGACGGGGATCGGCTCTGGGGGGGCTCGTCGACCCCCCCTCGCCCATGCATCGCCCAGAGGGGCCTCATAGCCCACGCCGTCGGGGTCCTGCCGCCGATCTATCGGCGGTGTATCATCGATTCCAGGTCGATGCTTCTCCCACGGAGCCAGCACCCCCTAACGTTAAGTCGGGCCCGCTTCCCTACACAGGAAGAAGATCCCCAAAGTAGTAAACATGAATAGTCTGGGGGGGACTTTTTGACGATTGTCGTTTCTGTTTTATCATTGTGTTCATTTTTCGTTCAGAATCCCTGTGTAGGAGGACATGACCGACCTAATCCTAAAGTTGCCCCTCAATCAACTCCCGAGCCTCCGGCCAGCCAGCCGAGCATGGGGAGGCGGCGAGAGTCCATTAAGCATCCAGCCGGAAGCACATCCCTGTCCCCATGATCAGCATGGCCGTGTCTCGGCGCCGATCGAGCAGATGTCGTCGCGTCCTGAGGGCACATGCCTAAGATTGTGTTCGCCTTGGGCTTGTCGACTGCAGGGGTCGGGATAAGCTCGACGCCGGTGAGAAACAGCCCGCTCGGGAGTCGGGCGGACGGCAACGGGGATACCCACGTGGCTGAAGACAGGCGCACTCTTCCAGCACCTTTTGGGGGCTGCTGTGGCACTCCGGGGCCCCACTCAGTCGCCATTTCCTGCTGCTCTCGGTGACGCCCCCGTCCCGTTTGGTGGCCCTCCGTGAACTCGGGGGCCCCCGAACGGTAAGGTGACTGACTATACCGCGTGGCGAGTCAGTGGGGATTCGGGGTCACCGCACGGTCTTCGCTTTCGAGTCGTCCTCCCAGGACGTCTCGGGCGGTTGGGGCCTCCGGGGTCCGAAAGCCGTGCGGTGGCGACCGGCGCGGCGGGCGGCCAGTCAGATTTGGCACCAGAGAGCAGCCCCGCCACGCCGTGCGCTTCTCGCGGGCGACGTCGGGGATCGATCTTCGGGGACCTCGGCAGGATGCCTGTTTGTATTATGTATGCATGCATGCATGCATGTACGTAGGTATGGATGTAGACGTGTAGACATAGCTAGCTACGTGTGTATATATATATATATATATATATATATATATATATATATATATAATATATATATATATATATATATATTCATAGTTGTATATACATGCTTACATGTATATAAGAGCGCGCTGTGGGAGACGCGAAGAACAAAAGGGGGCCCCCGGATTCGAGCTCTACCCCTCTCCCTCCTCCCACCAGGGGGGGAGCTTCCGAAGCTCCCCGCCCTTGAGCAACCATGGAAACTGAGGGGGGGGGCTTCGGAAGCCCCCCCCCTTTCATTTCTGGTGTCGGGGTAGGGTCGGGCTGCCCTCTGTGTGAGGGGTGTGCCGAAATGAGTGTGGCGGACGCATGTGGACAGTGCGACTGGGGCCGTGGGTGGAACTCCCTGTGGAGCCACGAAACGTGTGAGGGATGTGCCGAAATGGGTGTGGCGGACGCATGTGGACGGTGCCACTGGAGCTTTCGGTGGAGGTCTTGGTTGGGCCACGAAACGTGTGAGGGGCGTGCCGAAATAGGTGTGGCGGACGTATGTGGACGGTGCGATTGGGGCCTTGTGTGGAGGTCGCTATGGGGCCACGAAGCGTGTGAGGGGTGTGCCACTGGGGTTTTTGGTGGGGGTCTTGGTTGGAACACGACACGTGTGAGGGGTGTGCCGAAATGGGTGCGGCGGACGCATGTGGGCGGTGCCAGCCTTGTGTGCAGGTCGCTATGGGGCCACGAAGCGTGTGAGGGGTGTGCCGAAATGGGAACGCCGGACGCATGAGGGCGGTGTCACTGGGGCCTTCGGTGGAGGTCGCTATTGGGCCACGAAACGTATCAGGGGTGTGCCGAAATGGGTGCGGCGGACGCATGTGGACGGTGCCACTGGGGATTTCGGTGGAGGTCCTGGTTGGGCCACCAAACGTGTGAGGTGTGTGTGTGTGCCGAAATAGGTGTGGCGGACGTATGTGGACGGTGCGATTTGGGCCTTGCGTGGAGGTCGTTATGGGCCACGAAACGTGTGAGTGGTGTGCCGAAATGGGTGCGGCGGACGCACGTGGACGGTGTCACTGGGGCTTTCGGTGGAGGTCCTGGTTGGGCCACGAAACGTGTGAGGGGTGTGCCGACATAGGTGTGGCGGACGTACGTGGACGTTGCGATTGGGGTCTTGTGTGGAGGTCGCTATGGGGCCACGAAGCGTATGAGGGGTGTGCCGAAATGGGTGTGGCGGACGCATGTGGGCGGTGTCACTGGGGCTTTCGGTGGGGCTCCATATGGGGCCACGAAGCGTGTGAGGGGTGTGCCGAAATGGGTGCGGCGGACGCATGTGGACGGTGCTACTGGGGCTTTCGGTGGAGCTCCATATGGGGCCACGAAGCGTGTGAGGGGTGTGCCGAAATGGGTGCGGCGGACGCATGTGCACGGTGCCACTGGGGACTTCGGTGGAGCTCCCGATGGGGCCACGAAGCGTGTGAGGAGGAGAAGGGGGAGGAGGAAGGTAGGAAAGAAGGAAGGAGAACGCGGGGATCGTCTCTTCAAAACGAGGACCCAACACCACAGGATGGTTGGAAAACCTTGTTTAGATCGATCCCTGCTTCAAAGGTCGGTGAAGCGGAATGAGGCATTCTCTTCGGCCCCAGCCCAGGCCTGGCATCACGGACCAGCTCAGCGCCCTCGTGCGGACCTGCACTGGGGGTTGGGGGATGATTCGTCCTGCGTGGTCGGATAGTGGAGCACCGCCAGTATGTTGTTGTCATGCCGCGCCTCTCGTATTACTGTCTCACTCTGCTTTGTTTGTCGAGTGCGGCCGGAGGATCCGTCGTTTGATGTGCGTCAGGCTGCAAGGGGGGAGCTCGAGGCCTTGTGGGGTCCTGGGCCGATCCCAGAAGAGGGTAGAGCGGGCAGGCCCCCGATTGAGTATGTTCCCGGGGCCTGTTCCCATTCCCCCCCTCGTTGGACGCCTCTTCAGGCCCTCCTTCGGGGACGCCCTTGAGGTCGAATAGGCGATGCAAGTATCGTGCGGCCAAGACGAAGACGTATGGAAGATTTCGGGTGCGGAAGTTGCTCGCTGTTCCGACGGTCCTTCTATGACTGCCCCTCTGGCGCGCATCGTGCCCCCCAGGCGCATTGGGGGCCAAAAGGGGGCTCTCCTAGCGTTCCTTTTATGGTTGCAGCTTGGCTGCATCACGACGCCTGTGCTGTCTTTTGCTCCCTGCGCCAAGCCGCAGGACGCCCCCTCCCCGGGTTGGCCCCAGATGCACCCCTGCAGTGCACGAGACGGGGCAAGGGGGCCATCCTGGGAGCATAGAGGCCTGGATTGTGGATTACCGATGGTGGGCCCCTGCTTCGGCGAGAGACTAAAGTCAGAGCTCCTCTGCCCTATAGGAGCTCCCGCGATGGGAGGTCCCGTGGCTCTCGAGCATGTGTTCTGGAGGCTGCTGCCAGGACCAGATGGCACTGCACATTTTACTGTGCCGCAGGCGCAGTGGCAGGCTCGGCAGCCCGCAGTCCAGCGCTCCCAACCACGGCTCGCACACCCCGGCAGGCTGGCCAACGGGGCGAGCCCACCCAGGAAGATGATGGCGCCCAGAAGCTGAGATCTCCAACGATGTATGTTTATCTCTACCTCTATCCGGCCTCCGGGGCTTACCGTCGGGCCCCAGGACAATCAAATAATCAGTGATTCGGGGCGAAAAAGCTGCCCGGGTGAGGGAGTCGGGACTTTTGGGACCGCGGATTGGTTGCATCAGATCGGCAGACGTTTGGGAACCCATGGCCAAGGGTGGGTGGGAGCATGCCGTGGGAGCGGCAGTAGCAGGCAGTCGCCCGCAGACGTTGCCGTGGGGCCTTTGCGTTCAGGGTTGCCAGTTCCTTCCGACGCCACTTGAGCAACGCACGAAAACGATGCGTCTGCTGCCGCACACACATTGGCGCGTAAGCTGACCGCGTAAGGTTGCGCGTAAGCGCCCTCGTCTCCAATGTAGCATGCCGCGCTGGCGGCCCGCGAAAGCCGCCGCGCAAGATCGCTGTGCCATCTCGTGCAAGACCCGTCTTTCAACGTCGTCCACATCCAGAATAGTTTCAAAACGTCATCATCATCATCATCATCATCATCATCGTCATCGTCATCATCATCATCATCATCATGATCATCATCATCATAATCATCATCATAATCATCATCATCATCATCATCATCATCATGGTCATCATCATCATAATCATCATCATCATCATCATCATCGTCATCGGCATCGGCATCGTCATCGTCATCGTCATCATCATCATCATCATCATCATCAGCAGCAGCAGCAGCAGCAGCAGTATCACCATCATCATCAGCAGCATCATCATCATCACCAGCATCATCATCGGTCGTGACCTCTGGGGCCGCCGCGGATTTTCAAGCTATGGTCGGCGGATGTCTGGGAAATCGGCCGCTTTAAAAGGACAAGTAGCTCGAGGATTCACCCTGGGGGGGGTGCTATTCGGACGCGGTGTCGGACGCAGCCCTATCCATGATGGGCCCTCCCATCGTATATTCCCGGGTTGGGCCTCAACAGACAGAAACCC
This sequence comes from Prorocentrum cordatum, assembly GCA_963575745.1. NCBI lineage: Eukaryota > Dinophyceae > Prorocentrales > Prorocentraceae > Prorocentrum > Prorocentrum cordatum. The sequence goes on along the minus strand of CAUYUJ010015802.1, from coordinate 124,514 downwards.
CGCAAAGTCGCAGGTTGAGGTCGCCATACCCCCTTTATTTGTGGGGGCAGTTGTGTGGGTCGCGTGCAGCTGCCGTAACGGATTCCCCGGGAGCCTTTATGGGAGCGTCTTCTGCAGGCGAAGAATCAAGTTGCGATTATGAGAGGCGTCAAGCTGTTGTGCGAGCTTGTGGCTTTTCTCGCCGTCGTGCAACCACAAGCCAGGGAAACTTAAGCAGAGGTCCTTCCAGCATGATTTTCCCTATGACTTCCTCGCGGCGCAGGGTTCACGAGAACATGGCCCTGTTGCTTCCTTTGCTAGTGCCCAGGGTGGGCAGAGTCTACGAGTTGCTTGCGACGGGGCCTGCGCCCAGGAGTTGGGATCGCCTTTGCTCCCCCGCTATCTGGCGCCGCCCCGTGCTCCAGGAGCATCTGCGTGCGCAACGACATCGACCGCAGCAGGTGCTTCGCCACCGGCATCAGCATGGGCGGCTTTGGCGTGTGGGCACTGGTAACGCGGGGCTCAAGGGAGTGTCGTTGTTCGGCGGCAAGCCCTGGGGGGAAGCGAGAAGGGGCGGGCCTTCTCAGAGAAGGCTCGGAAGGCCTCGGGCCTTTGAGAAGTGTCTGGGGCTTCCTCGAACACAGAAAACTTCTCTCAAGGCCCAGGCGCTTCTGAGAAGACCCGCCGCCTTCTGAGAATGGGGGAACGAAGCATGACACAAACATATATGATAACTCGGAGGTCCGCGCAGATTTCTCGAATCGGCGCTTGGGCCCACTGGCGGCGCCTCCGGCGCCGCCCCTGGCGCGCTCCGCGCGCCAGGGAGGCGGGTCCAGCGACGATCCAAGAAATCCGCGCGGACCTCCGAGCTTTTAGTTTTGTGTGATTGCTTGTCCCCCGATTCCGAGAAGTCCCGCCGCCTTCTGAGAAGGCCGTCTCCTCCTCGCTTCCCCCCCCCACGCCCGCCGCCGCTCAAGGGCGTGCCGCTGTACCGTCGGGGCCTTGAAGAAGGAACGCTTTTCGTTGTGGAAGGGGCTCCGTGCTCCTTAACTGTTTCACAGCTTGCCTCAGGCTTTCCTTGTGTTTGCGATGGGAAATCGGAGGTTAACTTGTGTGAAGAAGGGGCCCCGTTCCTTATTTGGGGTTCCTGAGGTCAACGCCCCGACTGTAGTCGAATGGGGGCGGCAGGCTCGTGCCGTGTTGGCGCGGCGGCGAGCCCCAGCCGCGTGCGCGTGCGAGGTGGAGCGCCGCCAGCGGCCCGGCAGTGGCCGAGGCGGAGCGGACTGGCAAGCGGAATCGAAGAAGGAAGAGTGCAAGAGACCACAAACACACACAAAAACAACAACACACAAACACACACACACACACACAAAAAAAAACACACACACAACAAAAACGCACACAGTGTGTTTTTTTGAGGAAAATGCACACAGTGTGTGTGTGTATGTATGTATGTGTGCGTTTGTTTTTCACATGGTGTTGGTTCCCACAGAAACTTTGATCGAAGCGGCGAGCGAGGGGGGGAGGTGAGAGGGCGGGGAAGCGAGAGGGAGAATCGAATAAGAAAACAAAAACGCCTTAAACAGAAGCGTTGCGCGCTCCGAGCGGATTTCTTGGATCCGCGCTGGGCCACACACACCCCGGCGGCGCCTCCGGCGTCGCCCCCGGCGCGCTCCGCGCGCCAGGGAGGGGGAGCCCTGCTCAGATCCAAGAAATCCGCGCAGAGCGCCAACAGTTTCTGTTTGTGTCGTCTTTTCTTCTTCTTCTTCTACAAAAAGCAGGCGATCGCTCAAGGTTGAAAGATTCACGCGGTGTCATAAACCAACACCGACGTCGTCACGACACGAGCGTACCGCGTGTTGCTCGCTCCATGCCTCGCCAGGTGCGGCGCAGGAGTTCGTGGAGAAACTTTTTCTGGGCGGCCCCTTCCGGCCGCCGTGCCATGACGGGGAAGAGTTGGAGGGGAGCACGCTTGATAACAAAACATGTGTGGACGTTGGCAGACGTTCCAGCCCAGGCCTCAGTCATTTTTGGAGACACGAAGCCGTCTTGCTTGGGGGAACGCTCCGATGTTTCTGCCAGATGTGGGGCCCTCCTTGGGGTAGAGAGGCAGTAGAAATCCTCGCGCTCTCCACTTTTCGCTCCTTCGAGTGCCGCCCACGTCGAGGATT
>CAUYUJ010015802.1:62364-114864 GCA_963575745.1 Prorocentrum cordatum | reverse complement strand
GTGCGTGCGTGTGTGCGTGCGTGGGTGTGCGCGTGTTTGCGACATGCGCCAGTGTGTTAGCGTATTTCGTCAACGACGCGATGGGGCATAGGGAGGTTGAGGCAGGAGTCCGGGGCGGGGAGCATGCATCACCACCGCCTTGGGGATCGGGATCAATGTGCGGGGATTTGGGCAGGCGGTGGTTGTGGATAGATTCGGGCCCTGTGGGGGGGGGGCCAGATAGATCATATCCCCGGCCCGCTCCGGTCCCAGGACGGCAGTTCCACAGAAACCCGGCGGCGCCCCGCGACGGGGCGCGGGGTGGTTGGGAGGGGCGTTCGGCGCGTGCGAGGGGGGGGAAGGGGAAAGGGGGGGGGGAGGGGGAGGAGGAGGAGGAGGCGGAGGGGAGAGGAGGAGGGAGGGGTGGGAGGAGGAGGACGGGGGAAGGAAGGGAAGAAGGGAGGGGGAAGAGAGTGGAGGAGGGAGGGGTGGGAGGAGGAGAGCGGGGGAAAGAAGGGCAAAAAGGGGGAAGGAAGGGGAGGCAGGAGGAGGGAGGCGGAGCCCGATGCTCTCGCAGAGCGGTGGGGCTGGGCCCACGCCCCCGTTTGCAGGACACGGGGCTCGCCTCGATCCTGCAGGCGGCCAGGGTGCCGCCGAAGGCGGAGGAGACACGGACAATCACAGAACGGCGGTTGTGCCACCTGCCCTCCTCCTCCTCCTCTTCCTCCTCGTCCTCTTCCTCCTCCTCCTCTTCCTCCTCCTCCACCTCCTCCACCTCATCCACCTCCTCCTCCCCCTCCTACGCCTCCTACGCCTCTTCCTCCTCCTCCTCCTCCTCCTTTTCCTCCCCCTCCTTCTCAGATCGCCTGCCTTTGTGAGAAAATCGCGGCGGGAGGCTTTTGCCAATTTTGTGGATTCTGTTGATTCCATATGTGCCTTCGGAGCGGCACACCGAAGACCTGGGATGAAAAGCCAGTGCCGTAGAGCAGGTCCACATTTCCATACGCTCGCGTTTTGGAAAGAGCACGGCGTCGGAGAGATTTGGTCTTTTCTGGTGTTGCTAGATATCTGTTTGGCCCAAGGTGTCCCCAGCGTTTCTCGCGCCGGACCTTTCGGAACCCTCCAGGCCTCGTGATGGGTCCTCTGGAGGCCGTGCGTGCTCCCTGGAAGTAGTGGGGACACTTTGGGCCCGGGCTTTCCCTCCCTTCGCTCCCCCTTGCCCAGGGGTGATAGGGGGCAGGAGGAAGAGTGGGCAGTTGGAGTTCGAGGAGAGGGTATGGTGGAGGAGGAGGAGGAGGAGGAGGAGGAGGAGGAGGAGGGAAGAAGAGGAGGGAAGACGAGGACGGATGAGTGGGAGGGAGGACGTAGGACGACGATTAGGAAGCGGGATCGACAATCATACAGGGAGCAGGGAGCAAGGGGCGGCATCGGTGTCAGGCTGTTCTTCCTCCGCCCTCCGATGAAGCAGGCGGAGGATGGAAGGAGGAGGGAGGGAGGGCATAGTGAGGGGTGAGGGGGGCGTCGGGGGAAGGATGAAGGAGTGTGGCAAGGAGGACCAGGGGGAGGAGGACTGTGTGGGACGTGGGGGGCAAGGAGGGAAAGGAAGCTTAGGAGGAGGAGGAGGAGAAGGAGGAGGAAGAAGAAGAAGAATAACAGGGCCGAAGGAGGCGAAGGGTGACGATGAGGAGCAAGGCGGCGACCATAGAGTGTATCATCTGTTTGTTGTTTGCGCGTGCTTTGGGGTGGGGCCTAGGGGGTGTAGGTAGAGAGCAGAGGCTGACGTATTTGCTCCTCGTCCGTTCACGTTCCTCTGCAACACCATCATAGTCCCCACCTCGTCCTCATCCTTCCTCCTTCTCCTCGTCGCCCCCCGCCTCCATCCTCCAGCAGACGGTCTCCTACGCGCCAGCTCCCGCGCCTGGTCCTCCTTTTCTGCCGGTTTTGTTTCTCTTCGTTTTTTTGGTGTGAAAAAATGTGTCGCACCTTATCCGTTCCCCCCGCCCTGGCGAAGCCCCCCAGAGGCAGTACACGTTCACACCGCGCCCCTGTTCACAAGGGCGCCCGTGCTCTCCGCCCTCCCCTTCCGCACCACGCCCTTTCAAAACCCCTCGCCCCCTCGAGAGGGCCGCTCTGGCAGAGGCCCGCCCCGGCAGAGGCCCGCTTCCGCAGAAGACCGCTCAGGCAACACGGGTCCCACCGGGAACCGCCCCAGGAGGAGGAGGAGGAGGAGGAGAAGGAGGAGGAGGAGGAGGCGGAGGAGGAGGAGGAGGAGGAGGGGGAGGAGCAGGAGAAGAAAACAGAGCATACAAAAAGGAAGAGGACCGCTCCGGCAGAGAGGCCCCGCTCCTCCGGCAGGGCGAGCGCTCCGGCAGCGGCCGCTCGGGCAGTGCTGCCGCGCTCCGGCCCAGACCTCGCCGTCGGACGCCTCGCCCGCCCGGCCCGCGGGAGCCGCGGGCCCGACGCCCCCGTCACGCCCCGCCCGCCCAGCCCCCCGCCCCGTCGGTGCCCTTCTCGGCCCGCCCGTCGGGGCCCGCCGGCTCGCGCGGGCGTCCTGCGGGCGAGCGGTCTTTCAAGCATTGCAAAAAAAACATTTGCAAAAAAAAAAAAAACATCCAGAAAACAAACAAAATCCAACGAAGCGTCCTGGCTCGCCCATAGACCTACCACACAATGTTCTAAGAACCTTTCGCGGTTTCCAGTGGATGTTCTTAGAACATCTCTGACGGAGCCTGCCCTGTTTTACCACATCGGGTTCATGTTCTAAGAGCATTGCTTTTGTTCCTGGAACATTTCTGGGTTCTGAGAACATGTCGTGGTAGGACTATAGAAATGCCGGGGCGGTCGTTCCCTGCGCAAGTCTTGCGGGTGAGCGGTCCTGTGAGCGAGCGGTCTTCTGGGCGAGCGGTCTCCGTGCGACGGTGCCCGGACAAAAAGTGTCCACGCACATGGCGGGAAGGCGATGCAAGACACTTGCGTTGCACCCCTCCCTCCCACACCCAAAGCTGAAGTGTCCACATGTTGTTCCTGGCCTTTGGCCTACCGCCTAACCCCGTCAACATTGAATTCAGGGGAAGGGGGTTACATATGTTTTTCCGACGTACTTTAATGACTCAAGGTCTTGGCGAGACACGCGTGGGCACTTTTAGTCCACCTACTGGAGAGGTCTCCGGGCCAGCAGTCTTCTTAGCGAGCGGTCTTTGGGTGGCCTCGTACCCCTTGGTGCCCCCGCCCTTTGGCATACCGTCGCGTCTCACACCACTCATCCACCCCCACCCCGCTTCTGTTTTCATGGGCTGGACCTCGGCTGCGAGGATGATGAATGGATTGTCAAGGGAGGGGACGCGATAGAGCGAGCGATCCGGGAGGGGAGGGCGCGGATGGGGTGATCGTGCATGCCTTTGTCATCCCCAGGAGATCCGAGAGTTGCGCAAGAAGCAGCTCCGCGTGTGGCTGTTCCACGGCGACGCGTCTCGCCAGCGGCACTGGCAGCCTCGTCGTCTCATTCGTTGGAGCTTCGAGCCAGTTGGCACTCATCAGCGCGCCCCTGAACCAAGAACTGCAACGTATGGCGTCGATCCACCAATCCGAAGCACATGTCAGATAATTGAGCCTCGCTCTCGGCTTGGCGCCGCGGGTGCGTCGTTGCTGGACAGGCAATATTTCGGATTGCAGGCAGCCGTTGCTTGTCCAAACCTCCTGGCTCCGCCTGGACGCCATTGACAATGTCTAACGGTTACGTGTTCTGACGCTTGCATGGATGGAATTGTTGTTGTTTGAATGTACCCGTTTTTTGCGCAATATTTTCGCATTGCCGAAAACCGGTAGACTGTCCCGTCCTCTTCCGCGTATCCCACCCCATCATCCATCTTACGACCCCCATGTTCTTACCCGTCTCTTGCGCAATAGTTTCGCATTGCCGAAAACCGGTAGACTGTCCCATCCTCTTCCGCGTTTCCCACCCCACCATCCATCTTACGCCCCCCATGTATGTACCCGTCTCTTGCGCAATATTTTCGCATTGCCGAAAATCGGTAGACTGTCCCGTCCTCTTCCGCGTATCCCACCCCATCATCCATCTTACGCCCCCCATGTTCTTTCTGATTCCGTCGATTATGCTGCTGTTCTTCCTCATAGTCTGTTGCGAAGGCCTTACGTCTGGTGCCGCCGACACGACACAGAATTATGACGACGACGACGACCACCACCACCACCACCACCGCCACGACGGCTGCCACGACGGCAACGACAACGCGGAGGGGGAGGGGGAGGGGGAGGGTTTTGCTGCTGCTCCTCCTCACGGTGTTTTCCCCCTGCTTCCCCAGGCGATGCGGACAAGATTGTGAGCGTGAACGGCTCGCAGGGCCCCTTCGCTGAGCTGGGTGGCAGGGCGCGCGGAGAAGACCACCTGCGGCTCACCATCTACAAAGACCCGCGCCCGCCCCCGCCACCGCCTCCTCTGCTTCCCTCCCCCCCCTCCCTCTTTCGCCTCCCTCCCTCCCTCCCCCCTCCCTCTGTGCCCTCCCCCCCTTCGGAGAAGAAAAAACGCTATAAACATAAACTTTTGGCGCTCCGCGCAGATTTCTTGGATTCGCGCCTGGCGCCGCCCCTGGCGCGCTCCGCGCGCCAGGGAGGAGGGTCTGGCGCGGAGCCAAGACATCCGCGCGGAGCGCCAGAAGTTTGTACTTGTGTGTGTGTGTGTTTTTGTTGTTCTTCTATCCCTCCCTCTGCTTCCCTCTGCTTCCCGCCCCCCTCTGCTTCCCTCCCTCTGCTTGTGTGTGTGTTGTGTTTTACTTCTATCCCTCCCTCTGCTTCCCTCCCCCCCTCTCTCTTGGACTCTCCCCCTCCCGCCGCTCCCTGCCGCCCCCTTCCGTGCCTCCCCTCCCTGCCTCCCGTCGCGCAGCTTCCTGACGCGGGTCCCCGCCCCTCCCTGCCCCCCCCCCCCTGGCCAGAGACCCTGGCCGCCTCCCCCCCCCCCCCCTCTCTCCAGCGGCGAGCGCAAGCGGGTGCTGCGGGGGGCGGTGCCTGACAGGAGGACACGGGGCTTCTCTTGGACGGCAGGGCGCCTCTCCGAAGGGCCCAGAGGGGAGTTAGGAGGAGGCTCCCGAGAGGCCTCCGGGAGCTTCGCAGAAGCCCCCCCCGGCGTCTCAGAGGCCCCCCCCTCCCTCGCGCCCCCCCTGCCTCCCCCCTCCCCTTCCCTTCCCCCCTCCCCCTTCCCTCGCGCCCCCCCCTCCCCTTCCCCTCCCCTTCCCAGGCCCGCTCCCCTCCCCCCCCTTCCCTCGCGCCCCCCCCTCCCTCGTGCGCACCGCGAAGCTCTGCGCCCCAGCTTGTCTTCCTGCCCCGCCCGCGGGAAAAAAGTGCGCCCCGCTTGGAGCTCTCGCCCCCCGCCCCCTTTTCCGACAAAAATCGGGGGTGGACAGACCTCCTACCCCGACACGTCGATTAAGGAATTGGCCCTTTTCGGCTCGCGAGAGGGCGTCGCGGCCGTCATTTTTGCGGGTCCAGGTCCGTCGGTTTCGGTCCCAGGCCGTTTTCACTAAAGGGAGGTTTACTAAAGGGAGGTTGGTCCACCGCCGAGGAAAGGGCGATGCTCCGAATCCCTTCTGAATCGTCCCCCGGGTCCGGTTTTTGAAGGCGCCTTGTCTGTAATTGGGGGGTCCGGTTTATTGGGGCGCTTTCTTTGGACCAGAGCCTAGGGGGTCCGGTTCATCAGGGCGCCTGGTTGGAGAGGGGAGTCCAGAGTATCAGGTCGCATTTGGAGGGGGGCCCGGCTTTTCTTTGGGGGGGTCGATTGATGAGGGATTTGGAGTCTACCGATACGGCTGCTCGTCCTGGGGAGCCCTCGCCGACACGTCTGCATGTCGCATCGAGGTGCTGGTCAGAACGGTCCCCCCCCCAGGCGAGGCCTGGGGGATACAGTGGAGGCCCAGGCCAAAGAAACACCCTGCTTGCCTCCAGGGCACCCTTTTGGAAACGTCAAAGCGGCCAAAACATGTTCCAAGGTTTGACAAAGCTATTGGACTATGCGTGCCCCCAGTCATTGTGGAACCTCCCGGGGGGGAAAGGACATGAATGAGACGGACGACGAGGAGGACACCATTCGGGATCCTCTTGTGACTCCTGGGGCTCACTTGTCTCTCAAAGCGGCCAGGGCTTATTTATCTGGTTTCAAGTTTCGCTCCTGGAATGTTGAAATCGTAGATCGAAGTTCTAGAATTGCACAAACATGCAGTCTTTCGAGCGGAAGCGAAAACCAACTGTGTTGGAAGTGGCAGTTCAAAAAGGGATTGGAGCGGCCTTTCCCGTAGACCCTTTAACGGCGATGCAGGTAACGGCGATGTAGGTTTCGGTATTGTGGGAACGCGTGGCTCATGCTTTCCTGCAAGTCACTGTGTCGTTGTCGTTCGATACATTGGCATATGGGAAATGTAGGAAAGCGTCGTTCGTGATGTCCTACAAGTTGGTTCCCAACACCGTTAAGCAACATCGCCGTCAGCGTGGCCTTGGCTTTCTCTGATCAAGTCGGCATGCTCTTGGCGACGGGCCCAACCATGCGCAGCCGTGAGTACCGCAAGGCAGGTGGGACGACGGACGGCATCTCCCTATGGGACCAAACTGTGCGAGGGTGTGCCCAAAGTGGGCGGTGCCTCCATGCGGGCGCTGGCGCTGGCGCCGTTGATGGGGCTCTTTTTGGCCCACGCGGTGCGAGGAGTGTGCCGACATGATGTGGCGCCGCCACGCGAGCGCAGGCATTCTGGGCTCAGCTGGACCTCCCCGTGGGGCCACGAAGCGTGTGAGGCGCGTGGCCGACCTGCGGCAGCGCCGCCCTGCGAACACTGTCATGTGGCTTTTAGATGGGGCGCCTTGTGGGTCCACGAAACGGGTGAGGGGTGTGCCGACATAAGGCGGCGCCGCCATGTCAACGTTGGCATGTCTGCCTTTGTTGGAGCTCCCTGTGGGGCTGCGAATCGTTTGAGGGGTGTGCCGAAATGAAGCGGCGCCGCCCTGCGAACGCTGGCATTCGGGCTTTGGTTGGAGCTCCCTATGGGGCCACGAAGCGTGTGAGGGTGCGCCGGAATGAGGCGGCGCTGCCATGCGAACGTTTGCATTTGGGCCTTAGTTGGGGCTCCGTATGGGGCCGCGGTGCGTGTGAGGGGTGTGCCGAAATGAAGCGGCGCCGCCATGCGAACGTGTGCATTTGCCGAAGCGGTGTCCCGAAATGGTTGACATGCGGCGGAGGACAGGGGCAGGGGTTGGAGGAGGGAGGAGGGGGAGGACGGCGGGAGGAGGTGAGACGTTGGGCGCTGTCTCTGCAGAACGAGGACCCAACACCACAGTACGACTGGGAACAATCGCAGTTGAAACGGGTTGCACAGCTACATGAAATTGTTCGGGCCGTCGAGGGGGGCATGCGGATTCCAGAAAGGAAAAACAATTGCGCGGATGACCGCAGCGAGCATGGGATCACAACGGTTCGCGTTTTGTCAGGAGATGGGAATTCCAACGGAACCGAAAACACCAAGACGTGAAAGTTCGAAACGGATGAGACAAAACAGCGATTTGGTCGTTGTGATGCACGTCTGAGTCCTGGATGCCTCCTGGAGGGAGCTTTTTTGTGGGGGCCTCCTGCGGCCTCGCAGGGGCCTTTTGAGGGCGTCTTGGAGGCCTCTGGTGGCATCATGGGGCTCTCTTTGGCCGTCTCAGAGCTCCCTTGGCCCGTCTGACGCGTTTGGAAGCCGTCGCAGGGCCTCTCCGGGATGTCTTTGGGCCCCCTCGGGTGGCTTCAAGCAAATATTCGGGGTCTTCTGGGCCTCATTGGGCCGTCCCGTGGCCCAGAAAGAAGCAAAAGAGAGCGGCGCGTGCCACGATGCCAGTGGTCGCGACTGGACATGGGCCGAGGGCACCACAAGCTGGAGTTATGTTTCTACGTTTGGGGTCGCCAGCGAAAGCTTACAGCCTGCAACTGCTCTCGCGAGGAGGGGCTCAGGACGACAACGACGAGGAAGAGCCGGAGGAGCCCGAGGAGGAGGAGAGTCTTTTCGGCGTCCGCAATGGCAGCACGATGGTTCTAGCCCTTTTGCCCCCTCGTTTCCTGCTCGCCGTGCCTCCTTGGCAGCGCGCACACAGGGGTAGGGGGATGGGGGGAAGGCTTCTTAGAAGGAGGTTGCTTCTTAGAAGGCGCAGGCCTTACATTGACAGACAAGGCCCGCGCCTTCTAAGGAGCAGGGGCGGTTCTAAGAAGCCTTCCTCCCTCCCCCTACCCCCCTCTGCGCGCTGCCACCCTCCGTTGGTAGCCCCCTGAGCGGCTCGCTAACTCCGCCCCCTCGTTCGGCCGCCTCCTCTTCCTGCTCCCCCTTCTGGCATGGTGTATCACAGCGTGCCCCAACGGCACCCCCGCCTGGGCCGTTCCGCTGGCCCAGACTTCCCCGCGGTGGCTGCAGCTGCCTGTCTGCCCCCCCCCCCCGCCGCCAGGACGTCGGGCACAACTGCTGGGGGAAGGCCGCCCCCCCCCGCCGCGGCACGGGCGCTTCGCGCCACAGGCGCCGAGGGACGTGCCCTCCACCTGGGGGTCCCCAAACGGTGTGGTGACCACACCGTGTGGTGAGCCAGGTGTGATTCGGGGTGACCGCGCGGTTTTGGGACTCGCGTCGCTCTCCGAGGACGTCTCGGTCGAGGGGGGCCTCCGTGGTCCCAAGACGGTGCGGTGACGGACCGTGCGATGAGGTCTTGGGATTCCGATGTCACCGCACGGTCTGTCACCACATTTTCTCGGGAACCCCAATCCACTTCCCAGGGGTCCCGCTCGGTCCCGCTTGCGTGGCGTCACCGCGCTTGGGTCCGCTTTGACAGGGAGCCTTCCAGCAGTCGGGTGGTCGCGCGTGTTTGAGGCCCCTCTGGGGGCCGTCTGGAGGCCTCTCGGGCTCCTGTCGGGCAGTTCTGGAGCCGTCCTGGGGCGATTTCGCGAGCCTCTTGGGCCGTCTCGGACGCTCCCAGGGCAGAGAAAGCACGAACTTGTTGAGACATCCATCTCTCTCTCTCTCTCACTCTCTTTCTCTCTCTCTCTCTCTCTCTCTTCCCAGGGGCCACGCCCAGAAATCTGCGCTGTGCGGCCAGAGGCTCTCGGGACGGTCTCGTCGGTCCGCGGCGGGCTTCCCGCCTCGGCGTGCTCGGTGTCCACGTCGGCCTCGCGTGCCGGCGTTCTCTGGAAGCCGCGCCCGGATTGCAAAAAAAACCCAAATGAAGGATTGCAAAAAAACCCAGGATTGCAAAAAAAACCCGAAGGATTGCAAAAAAACCCAGGATTGCAAAACAAAAAAAATCCTGGAACGAAGGATTGCAAAAAAAACCCTGGGTTTTTTTGCAATCCTGGGTTTTTTTGCAATCCTTCGAGCGGGGGCGAACCTGGTGAGGGGGATCGCGGGTGACAGGTCCGGCCGCCTGCGATCCGACTCGGTGCGATTCGATCCGCTGGCGGGAGCCGCGATGTCGGTTGGGGTCGCTTGGGCTCGGTTCGCTGGCATCGGCCAGGGCCAACTGGAGGAGCCGGGCTCGGCGGTTCGATCTCGATCCGATTCGGAACGACTCGCTGTCGATTTCCCGATCCGATCCGATCTCGCGGTTCGACTCGGCTCAGTCCTGCCAGGTTTCGCACGTCGTCGTCTTTCGGAGCCGCGTCCAAAACGGGGTGGCGAACCCCGGGCCAGAGCGGGGAGCGGGAATCGCGGGAGACCGTCCGGAGGCGCGCCGGCGCCCATGGAAGGAGGCGCGCTCGGAGGACGCGTCTGGCAGGTGTGTCTGGGCGCGGGCAGCCGGGAGGTGCGCAGGGCGGTGCAGTGGAGGCCCATGCCCAGAGGCACCCTGCTCGCCTCCAGGGTGCCCTGGGTTTCCTGGGCTTCGATGGTTCTGCTCTGGAAGGCGTGACGCTCCCACACCCAAAGATCGATGGACGTCCTGGGGTCTCAGGCTTGGGTTTCTCGTTGAAGGTTTTCTTGTGGATCAGCCTCCACTGTATCGAGGGGCGCTCGGGCCCCGCCGCCACCGTGCCCGGGCTGCGGGCCTGAGGCTTCGTGGACATGCGCTGGGATCTCGTCGGGGTCTGCCGGGTAGTTACCTCCCGAGGGCAGCAGGTGCGTCTTGGCGCGGGCATGCAGGCGGTGCCCAAGGTGTCATCGAAGGGCGCTCGGACCATGCCGCCCGCCACCGTGCCCAGGTTTTGGGGCGGACGAAGGACGTGCACGTACATGAATCTCCGAGTTGGCATCGAAGGTACGCATTGCGCGAACGTTCGTATCACGAGGTTGGAGTGATGGGTGCGCCGAGATGAGTGGTGCGGGCGCATGCCGGCGGTGCCACTGGGGCCTTGGGCAGAGCTGCATGTGGGGCCATGCAGCGTGTGAGGCGTGTGCCGAAATCAGTGGCGCGGGCGCATGTGGACGGTGAAATTCGGGCCTTCGGTGGAGCTCCCTATGGGGCCACGAAACGTGCGAGGGGTGTGCCGACATGGATGTCGCGCGCGCATGTGGACGGTGCCATTTGGGCCTTGGGTGGAGGTCCTTCCGAGGCCTCGAAGCTTGTGAGGGGTTTGCCGAGATTGGTGGCGATGGTGGTAATCAGAACAGCAACCACAATGACGATGATGGTGATGATGACTGCGATGATGATGATGATGATGATGATGATGATGATGATGATGATGATGATGATGATGATGATGGCGATGGTGGTGGCGATGATGATGTTGATGATGATGATGATGATGTTGATGATGATGGTGGTGGTGGCGGTGGTGGTGATGGTGATGGTGATGGTGATGGTGATGGTGATGGTGATGGTGATAGTGATGATGGTGATGATGATGGTGATGACGGAATTGACGTTGACGATGATGAGGACGATGATGAGGATGATGATGATGATATTGATGATGTTGGTGGTGGTGGTGATGATGGCGAGGAATGGCGATGGTGATGGAGATGATGATGGGGATGATAATGATGAGGATGGGGATGGGATGGTGGAGGTGATGGTGACGGCGATGATAATAATGATGATGATAATGACGATGCGGGCGATGATGACGACGATGGTGATGCTGATGAATCCTTTGGTGATGATTATGATTATGACGATGATAATGATGTTGTTGATGTGGATGTTGTTGATGATGATGATGGTGGTGATGATGGTGGTGATGGTGATATGATGATGGTGATTGTGATGGTGATGGTGATGGTGATGGTGATTATGGTGCAGGAGGGGGTGAGGAAGAGGAGCGAGGGAGACGCAGGGTGCTGCCTCTCCAAAGCGGTGGCCCGGCACCACAAGGATGGCTTGGAATGACGAGGCGAGCCCCCGCGCTGTGAGGCCTACAAGACCTCCGAGCTCCTCGAGTGGCTCATCCAGCCAGCGGGCCAGCCAGCGGGCTGGGAGCACGAACGGCCCTCGTTACGGCCACCAGTCCAATCATGCCCCTCCTCCTGCCCATCCCTTTCCTCCTCCTCCTCCTCCTCCTCCTTTTGCTCCCCCCTCGATTTGCCTCGTCCAACCCTCCGCTCCCTGCTGCGGCAACGCCGCTGGGCCCCCCCACGCCCCGTCGACGCCGACGGGCGCCCGCCGCGCGCGACCAGAGCCCACAGGCCGACTGCAGCCGGACCGAGGTATGAGATCGAGGCCGGTTCGGGAAGGGCACCCTCATGCTCTTCGTGCCTGCTGGGTATGATGGTGCATCCTGGGGAGGGTACTCGCAGGCGATTTCTCTCCCCCAATCCCCGACTTCCGCCAGAAAAGTTTGGTCGCTCAGAAAAGGGGAGGAATCTTGGGATACATCCCGAGGGGGCTATTCGGACGCACCCCTGTCGAGGATGGACGCCCCCCCCTCGTATATCCCAGGGTTGGGCCCCAAATTGTTGATCCTCTCGAAAACCTCACGGAGCCTGGGATAGGGGTCGACGCATCCCCTGTTAGGTACCCGTGGATGTCTCGGGGGTGGACAGGCCTCCTACCCCGGCACGTCGATCAGTGAATGGTCCGTTTTCGGTTCTCGAGAGGGCGCCGTGGCCGTTCTTTTCCAGGCTTGCGCCCGCCAGGTTTGGGCCTCAGGTCGTTTTCACTAAAATCACGTTTTACTAAAGGGGGGTCTGTCCATCCCCGAATGTCCCGTGCGAGTTAGCTGGCGGCGGAGGGTCTCTTGTTCTCGAAGGGTGTTCCTCTGTCCCAGGTCCGGTTGGATTCCACCGCCGCTAGAGGTTGGGGGAGGAGGGGGGGGGATGTTGCAGGAGAGACAGGCCTAGCAGCGGTGCACTCCGACACAAGCGGTGGCCTCACCGCCGTGCTCTCCGGCACACTCGGCGCCGTATTCGCCGTGCTCTCAGGCACAGGCGAATCGGTCAAGCCCGCAAACGTAGAGTCGCAACGGTCGAGGGTCGCGAAGTCTCTTAGGACTCGAGTGTGCCGGGGGGGGGGGAGGAAGTTGAAAACATCGCGAGCAGAAAAGGCGAAGGATTACTTTCGACCATCGTGGTAGCACTGCTCGTGGCCTTCGTAGTTGAGCTGGTGGCCTTGGCAGCTTTGCTTTTGGCTCTCGTATCAGGAGGGGAAAAAACCACACAGACAATGAATCGTCGATCCCCCAGAAAATATGGGAAACTGTGGGACGTGGGGGGGAAGACAGAAGCCCAGAAAAGATTGGAACATATATATATATATATATAGGGAATATTCTCATGTGTGTGTATTTATTTGTGTGTGGGTCCCAGGGGCCCCTTCATCGTAGCTCTGCCTGCGACCCCTGCTCGTGGCCCCCGAAGCCCTGCCGCTCGCTCTCGCGGCTCGTCCGCTGGTCCCCCCGGCGGCGCTGCAGGGTGGCCCAGCCGAGGTCTCCTGCCGGGCCCCGGCAGCCCTGCTGGTGGCCCTCGTGGTTTCGGGGCGGAAAAGAGGGGGGTGATGACTAGGGGGGGGGTGGATTTCATGGCGCGGGCGATGATTTTTCCCCAGATTTCGTGGCGCCTCTTCTTATTTTAGTACGTCCCAGGCCCCCCCGCCGGGCCGCGCACATGCCGCCGGTCATGATCTGCACCCCCCCCCCCTTTGGACACCCCCCTCCTGGCCGCTCCCGATTCTGGGGCTGTAGTGGCTCAGCTGGTGGCCCTCATACAAGCCTCGGAACAAATCAGCGAACACATGCCACGTTCATCCGTCAACGCCTCCCCCTCCCCCCCATGTTCAAAGTTGGCGGTGGGTCAGATGAGGTGCACTTCGGCCGCAGTCTCCCGCGCGCGTGCCAACGTTGAGTTTGGGGGGGGAGGGGGAGTGTTCAGTAATTGTTTCCCTCTACCGTAGCTCTTCTAGTGGTTCTGGGAGCTCAGCTCGCGGCTTTCTGCGTATGGAGCAGAGGGTGACGGCATTCACGCAGCCGTTTGTCCAGCGTATGTTCTAGATTGTCCCTTCCAGATCCAGCACAATGCAGTCGAAACACTCCTTCCATACGTACCCTCCACCTTGTCACTG
Source organism: Prorocentrum cordatum (assembly GCA_963575745.1). Taxonomy (NCBI): domain Eukaryota; class Dinophyceae; order Prorocentrales; family Prorocentraceae; genus Prorocentrum; species Prorocentrum cordatum. Next base: position 101,382 of record CAUYUJ010015802.1, on the reverse strand, counting down.
GTAGCGCTGGGCTTTTTGTTTGCGCATCTTCCGGGGGTTAACGTTACTCCTGCCTGCATTCTTCTTTGACACAGATCTGCAATGGTCGATCCAAGTGAGCGACGCGCAAAAAAGGAAGGAGGAGGGGGAGGAGGAGGAGGAGGAGGAGGAGGAGGAGGAGGAGGATGAGGAGGGGAAGGAGGAGGAGGAGGAGGAGGAGGAGAAGGAGGAGGAGGAGGAAAGGGAGGAGGAGGAAAGGGAGGAGGAGGAGGAGGAAAGGGAGGAGGAGCAGGAGGAGGAGGAGGGGGAGAATCGTGGCCAGTGCTCCTCGAGCTCCTCATCTGCGTGCCGGCGTTCGCCGTGCCGCTAAGTCGCGCGGCGGCGACCGGCGGAGCAGGGGCGGCTCCCCGCGGCCCCTGGGGCAAGCCGGTCGGGGATCTGGGAATGCCCCCTCGCGTCCTCCCCCCCTCCTCCTCCTCCTCCTCCTCCTCCTCCTCCTCCTCCTCCTCCTCCTCCTCCTCCTCCCTCCTCCTCCTCCTCCTCCTCCTTCCCCCCTCCACCTTGGCCCTCCAGGTGGCCTGTCGCGCCCTGCCCCCTCGTCCCTCCTTGGGGCCTCCAGGTGGCCTGCCCGGCGCCCCCGCGCGCCCGCCCGCCGCCCGCCGCCGCGGGCCAGCCGGCGCCGCCGCCCGCAGCTGGCAGGGCCGCGCCGGCTGCAGCGGCAGTATCCGGCGCCCGCCCGCGCCCCGAGGGGAGCGGAGGACCCCGCCGCGGGGAAGGATCTCAGGGGAGGGCAAGATACACCTTAGGCGATGCTTAAGAAAACTTAAGTTGTCGGCCAGAGTCTCGACTATTCTTAATGTTTCAATGTAAATTCCAAGATTTGAATCGACATTCTGGGTTTTTATTCAGATTCTCAGACTATGAATTTCTTAACCCATGATTTCTAAAGCATTTCGCAGGGTGTACAGTCAAAATTCATAGTAAGGACGCACGGATGTCCTTGGGGTGCCCTTGCGTCCTTGCCTCTGCGGCCCGTCTCTCAGGGTTTTCTCTGGCGCCAGCCCTTCAGGGTGTTGGCAGCCCGCCGCCCCAAGAGTGCCAACGTCGGCATCCAAGGCCCTTGCGCCCTGACCGCCAGTCCTTGCCATGGATTTTGACTGTACGCAGCACCCCCAGGCAGGTCGCGGGCAGGTCGAGGGGTGGGTCGCGGGGGGGTCACGGGAACAACAACGACGTCGACGACGACGACGACGACCACGACGACGACGACGACGACGACGACGACGACGACGACGACGACGACGACGACGACGACACGGACAACGAGAGCAGTCGAGCAGAAGTCGGGCCACGGAGTGCCACTCCACCCACGCACCCGGGGATGGTCTGTAGGCCGTTTGGCTGCCCTCACTCTGGCTGACACCGCCGCTCGTCCTGGAGAGCCCTCGCCGTCACGGCCAGATTTCAGGAGGGAAAAAACACACAGACACAATTAATCCTCGATTCCCCAGAGAATATGGGAAAATATGGGAAGAGGGGGGGAAGACAGAAACCTAGAAAATATGGGAAAATATTGGGCATCTTTTTATTTGTGTGTATTTATTTGTGTGTCCTGGGGCCCCTTCAAGATTCTTCGCGGGATTTTGATCAGAGCGCGAATCGCCTGCCCCTCGTTCGCTTCCGGACGAAGCCAAGGCCTACCACGCGCCTCCTCGTCGAGCGGCATGGTTGGTGCGGGCCGCAGTGTAGCATCGCTTGGTATCTTTTGGGAGCGGGGGTGGACCAAAGCGATGTCGGTTCGCTTGCCTCCCAGTTATGATCAGAACGTGCCTCGGGAGAGGAGGAAGAGTATGATTTCACCGACAAGTATGTTCATCGTGTGACAAGCATTTTCGCGACCAGTGCGACGTCGTCTCACGGGGCGGATTGTGCCGACGCATGTTGCCAGCCACAGGTGGTCGTTTGTTCTTTGCACGTTTGTTTGAAAAGGGAAATACAAGAAAACTAAGCAACAACAAAAAAAGCAGTACAAAAACAACGAAACAACAACAACAACAACAACAACAACAACAACAACAACAACAACAACAACAACAACAACAACAACAACAACAACAACAGCAACAACAACAACAACAACAACAACAACAACAACAACAGCAGCAGCAACAACAACAACAACAACAGCAACAACAACAACAAAAAAAACATGGCCCCGGGAGAGGTTCGGGGAGCAGCGGTGCTTGTGGCGCGTTGCCCTCCGACGGGGAGAAAGACGGAGGACCTCGCCGCCCACAGGCTTCAGGGAAGGCTCGGGGCCCGAAGTCCTCCGGAGAGCGCGCGCATCACAGTCGCACCGCCACGGGAGCCACGTCGAGCCCGTCGAGTCGAATCGATGCCGTTTCGGAGTTGCGACTTCGACTCGATTCCCCAGAGATCCAGCGTCTTGAAAAAGTCAGGGCGGAGGTTCTTCGCCGCTTTCGGCCTCTGAGGGCCCCCGCCGGGCCTCGGAGGGCCGTCAAACAACGGCACAGGACGAAGACCGGTCCTGGGGAGTGGGTCGAGACATCCGGGGACCCCGCATTGAAAAAAACACGGCATCGGATCTCTGGGTCCGACTCCAGAACCGGGTTCCTACTTCGGCTTGATTTGCCTCTCGTATGTCTCGGACCGGGCTAGCGGCCGTCGATCATGGTACCTTCCAGTCTGCCTGCCGATGTTTGCCGTTCGGGTGTTCGTCGACAGACGATTCGATTCCAAGATGACGGAGGGTCGGCACGAGGGAAGGATCGAGTCTCAGCGTTTTACTTCGTCTTCGCACTTCTCGGATGCTTTTCCAAGCTCGGGATGCGGGATGCTGTTCGGGAGATGGGCCTCGCCGAGGGTGTTCTGGGGGGGCCCAGATCTTCCTGGACGGCCGCCGGGGACCCGATGTATGGCCGGACGATCCGTGACGGGAACGGGTGGTGAGGGAGATGGGTTTTGGAGGTTGTTGGCCGGTTTCGGAGGAGGAGGAGGAGGAGGAGGAGGAGGAGGAGGAGGAGGAGGAGGAGGAGGGGGCGCGCGATGGGCGGCGCGGGCGGGCGCCGAAGACGCCCTGGGACCTGGGACCAAACACCGGCTCAGGGATGATGAGGTGGTCCCGGGGGCAGGCCCCCGGGGTCGCTGGCTCGTTTCCCTTCGGGAGCCTTGAGACGGGGTTCGATGCAAACGGGGGTCAGCCAGGGCACCGGATCCTGCAGGATCCTGCGAAGACCCCCTCTGGCTGACCCGGGTTAGGGAGCCGCTCGTGGCCGCGAGGCGGCCGCGCCTATTGGCTGACCCGGGTTTGCGAAGATCTGCGTTGCAGTTTTTTTGTTCCTGCATTGCAGTTTTTGGTTTCCTGCTGACCCGGGTCTGGATTGACCCGGGTCAGAAGGTCCCCGATCCCTGAGGACCCGCCTCTCTTGTGGCAGAGGATCGCCCTGTAGAGTGAGGTTCGACAGATGTTCCTGGCCCCTCTAGGCCGGAAGAGAACCAGAGACACGCCTAGCGGCATGCACGTGGACGAGATTGTGATCGTAGATGGGCGTGTGAGCCCCGCAGGCGACACCAAATGTGGTACCCGACAATACAAGATCGAGCAAATAGATGCCGTTAGTGGGCTTGCCAACCTTCTCGACCAGATTCCTAATTTCATCATGAGAGAGGGATGTGATCTGATTTGTTTGGGGGGTATATCTGGAGCTGTCTTGGAGAGCTTCGCGGGATCTGGGCAACAGGCTGCCCTCTCTCATGGCTGGTCTGAGGGGGGCGGTATAAAACTGCTCGCATGGTAGGGTCGCGACCCCCTCCTCTTTATTTGAATTGCCCATTTTCCACCACCACCACCACCACCACCATAAGATGGAGGGGGAGGAGGTCCTCCTCCTCCTCCTCGACATCCTCCGCCTCCTCCTCGACCTCCTCCTCCTCGTCCTCCACATCCTTCCCCCCTCCAACTGACTGTGGTGGTGGAAAACAGGTCCAGCATTATTACCAGATCTGGAGCACCCATGCCAGAGTCCACCACGAAAAACCTCTTTCTGGGCCGATCCAGGAGTCCATCCATCAGGCACGGAGGAGGCTTCCCGTTGGCGCCTCCCCCCTCATGTCGGCGGCGGGCACACGCCGCTGCTTCAGGCCCTCGGGAGGAGGAGGAGGAGGAGGAGGAGGAGGAGGAGGGGGGGAGGGAGGGGGAGGAGGAGGAGGGGAGGGGGAGGAGGAGGGGAGGAGGGAGGAGGAGGAGGAGGAGGAGGAGGAGGAGGAGGAGGAGGAGGAGGAGGAGGAGGAGGAGGAGGAGGAGGAGGAGGAGGAGGAGGAGGAGGCGGAGGAGGAGGAGGAGGAGGAGGAGGAGGAGGAGGAGGAGGAGGAGGAGGAGGAGGAGGAGGAGGAGGAGGAGGAGGAGGAGGAGGAGGAGGAGGAGGAGGAGGAGGAGGATGGAGGAGAGGAGGAGGAGGAGGAGGAGGAGGAGGAGGAGGAGGAGGAGGAGGAGGAGGAGGAGGAGGAGGAGGAGGAGGAGGAGGAGGGAGGAGGAGGAGGAGGAGGAGGAGGAGAGGAGGAGGAGGAGGAGGAGGAGGAGGAGGAGGAGGAGGAGGAGGAGAGGAGGAGGAGGAGGAGGAGGAGGAGGAGGAGGAGGAGGAGGAGGAGGAGGAGGAGGAGGAGGAGGAGGAGGAGGAGGAGGAGGAGGGGGAGGAGGAGGAGGAGGAGGAGGAGGAGGAGGGGGAGGAGGAGGAGGAGGAGGAGGAGGAGGGGGAGGAGGAGGAGGAGGAGGGAGGAGGAGGAGGAGGAGGAGGAGGAGGAGGAGGAGGAGGAGGAGCCCTCGTAGGCCTCTCGAGGCTATGTTGGCCCCTTGTTGGCTGCACAGTGGGCGCGCCGTTGGGGATCTGTGGGGTCGTCCTGGTCGGCGGCGGGCCCCCGGGGGAGAGGCGAGAGGGGGCGGGCCTTCTCGGACGAGTCGGGGCCCCCCGGCCTCTTGGGAGGTGTTCGGATCCCTCCTCGAAGGACGCAGGAAACGTTTCGGAAGGCCTGGGCGCCTTCTCGGAAGGCCTTCTCCTTCTCGTGTGCCCCCCTCGTTCGACGCCGATGGGGATGCATGGGGGTCGTCTTGGGGCCACCTGGAGGCCTCAGAAGCCCATGGGAGGCGACAAGGCGAGAAGGCGAAGGAACGTGGATTTTCATTTGGTGTTTAACGGGTTTGGGCCTGTAATGGTGTCCAATGAGGGGTTCGACGACACTTGGGGCCCTCTTCTGGCCCTCTTGGGACCGTTCGGAGGTTTGTCGGAAGCTATCTTGAACTATTTCCGGCTACTTTGAGCCGTTTTTGAGGCAATTGTTGGGCATCTCTGGCCTTTTTTGAGATATCTTGGACCAACCTTGGCGGTCGAACCCCTCCGCCTGGGACCTGGAACAGCTTAGGGAGGGTGGAAAGAGAGAGAGAGAGAGAGATGACCCAGGAGAGGGCTTTGGTAGAAGAAAGCGCGAATTCGTTAGACCACTTACGCTCAGAGGGCTGGTGGGATTTTGCTTTCTGCCAGCGGCGCGACCTTCGCGAGGCTTCACGAGGAGGAGGGTGAAGGGGCGCCGTATCTGACGAAACAGAGGGGGAACAGGGACACTCAGACTTCGCTTCGGCAACTTGCTTGGGGCCACCCTCATGGATATGTTTGACCCTGCTTCGGCTACTCCAGATTTTGTAATAAAGGAAGGGGGGTCTCGTTTCGGGGGGGGTCTCTTCCAGGCTATCTTGGAGGGCCTGGGGGGGTCTGGGGACGATGTTTTGGAGGGTTCTCCCACGGGGGGGTGTCTGAAATGGCTTGTCTTGGAGGGTCCAGACCCCCTCCCTTTTATTACGAAATCTGGAATATGGTTCGGCTCCAGCCCAACTCCAGAGCGACTCGAGTTCGGCTCAAGTCGACGGACGTTCGTCGCAGCGTCGAAGCATGAGTGAACCGGGTTGCTCCAGGAGGATCCCCAGAACGATGCCGCTGCCATCTTGGTTCGAGAGTTGTCGTCGTCGCGACAGGGTGTTCTTTCTCTGGTACACGAGCATCTGGAACCAAACGACACAGGAGATTGTGGTTTGGGATGACCCCGTGACGTCCATTATGCAGGTCCCCCCCATCCCCCCGCCGCAGAAGGGAACGTGCGCGGGATGGGGCTCGGGCCGGCACCCCCACAGGGATGGCCCAGGACTCACAGGCAATAGTGCTGCTGCTGTCAAGATGCCCACTGCCGTGACCGCGCCCGCCATGTTAGTGTTGCCTCGCCACGCGGGCCCGATTCCTTTTTCCCCCCATAGCGGACGCTACGAGACAATGCACGCGCCGGTCGTTGGAAGTAGATTGTTTGGGATCCCCGGGTCCCAGTCTGTTTCAAACGCCTTCCTACTTCAAGAACCGATATGCGCTTGCTGTGTTTAGTTATTCTCCTGGAGGGCCTGAGCCCCATCTTTTTTGTCCGCCTTCCTACTTCATGTGTTCGCCTACTTCTTCCGACCGACGTGTAAACACAAACTCCTGAGCCCAATCAATGCAGTTTCAGGACGCATGCGTGGCCTTGGCGGTTGACGTGGCCGACGCCTGCGCCGGCCCAGCGGTCTCGACTCTGGAGGTGGCGGCGCCGTCGGAGGCCTCAAAGGCGCCCATCTTCTCTGCGGAGCCCCTTGTCGAGCACTCCGTCACGTTCACGGGTGAGACGCCCATCAATCTGTCGCCGCATTTCCCGTGTTTGTTGGGCGGGGATTTCTCTTTCATGTGCACCGCCAGGATGGACGGCGCCCGCCCGTGGAGCCGCCTGTTCGACTTCTCCCTCGAAGCAGACGAGGACAGCATCACAGCGGGGGCCATCGAGCTCACTCAAGACTTCCACTTCACCATCTTCCGGGGCAAGAAGCCAATCAGCGTGCGTGTGGATGGGTTTTTCAAGCTTGGAGAGGAGTTCACCGTGCTGTGCACTGTTTCGGCCGCTGGGCACATGAGAGTGTTCAAGGACGGCGTGCTCGTGGGTGAGAGGACGGGCGGGATGGCGCCGCTACATGTGGACAGGCCGCGCATGATGGTCGGCGGTCACTACTTGTTCCAGGATCAAAACTTCTGTGGTAGCATGAAAGACGTGAAGGTTTGGAACCAAGAAGTCCCTTGGGAGGAACGGTCCGCATCGAGGGTGGTCGTGCACGTCTTGGGCGAGGTGTGCTCGGAGCAGGTCGAGGCATCGGCCTGCTCGGAGTCGGACGGCGGGTTCCGCGGTGCCCGGGATGCGGTGGATCCGACCAGCGAGGACGCGGAGACCTCGGATTCGGAGGCTGAGACGCTTGTCTCCAGGGGCGACGAAGGGTCTGCTCGTCAGTTTGGTGCAGGTATCGGATGCTTCGAGATTGACACCAACACCAATATCGGCGGTATGCTTCCACCGAGGGAAGATGATCCCGATCTCGGCGATGGTGGTAATATTCGGGCGTCCTGGGCGGCCGAAAGATTACCACCAACACCAACATCCAGGATCATCTTCCTCCCATGGAGGCAACCCCTGGTGTTGGTGTTGGTGCCCATGTCCAGGCGTCCACAGGTATCGCACCCGTCGGGGGCAGCGGCGGCGCTCCCCCCGCGGCCGCCTGAGGGGACCCGTGTCCGGGCAGGGTGGTCCAAGTTCGCTGTGGGGATGCTTGGACGCGGTTAGCCCCTTCGGCAATTCTGACGCGTTGCCCTGTCCGCATAGGCCTGTGCCGCACGTCCGAGCCACGTGGGGGATGGCGGGGGGGGGGGGGAGAATGGGATGCTCTCAGGATGTAGTGAGTCACAATGCGCAGCAATCCCTGCCAGAGACTGTTGAAGGTTGTTCTTCATACTCCATTTTAAGTTAGAACGGGCATCACTGAACATTGGTCTGTTGATGTCTCCCTGATCGTCGGTAGCAGGATACCACGAATGCGGGCCATTCGACTGCACCACCTCTCGCGGTGTCCTCTCACAGCTAGGCAAGTTTAGTAAGATCAGTGCTGGCTGATCTTGCGCGCGGCAATAGCCGCCGAGAATTCGCGTACACTCCAATCGATGTGTATCAGGCGCATTGTCGTACTGACAGGCGTCTCTGACTTATGTCTTTTGTGGCACAGCTGGCATCGTTGCATTTGGTGACATGCCTGCCTGATCTGACGCCTCGCGCTGTAAAAAAACATCTATGCATGCATGAATAAATACATATATATATATATACATACATACATACATATACATGCAGATCTATATATAACTATGTATGTATGTAAGTATGCATGTATGTATGTGTGTATGTATGTATACACCTACTTGTTTCTATGGATGACTTATGGCCTTCGGGCCATCCCGCCACCTTGCCTGGGTTGTGGGTCAGAGTTCTCGGAGATGATTATTGGGGTCTCTTCGGAGCGCTCTCGGGGGCCTCATCGGGCAGTTTTAGAGCCTGTTGGGAGCCTCTAGGGGGCCTCTTGGGGGCCTCTCGGGGCCTCTTAGAAGCCGCTTGGGGCCTCTTGGGGGCCTCCTGGTGGCTTCTTGGGGCCTCCTGGGGGCCCCTCGGTGCCGAGGGCTCGAAATGTCCGGTCGGGTCCCCCATTCGGCTCTCTCTTGGAGCCGTCTGTGAGGCCTCTTGGGCGCCTCTTGGGCCGCCTTGGGGCCCTCTTTGGGGCCGCTTTGGGGCCCTCTTGGAGGCCTCTTTGGGACGTTCTGGGGCGATATTGAGGGCCTCCTGGGCAGTCTTGGAGCGCAGGGAAGCCGAAAAGGCTAGAACGCCTAAATCCTGCAATTATTCTGGCGAAGGGCCCAACCATGTGCAAAAGTATGTATCGTCGTTGGTGGATCCTTTCAAGGGGCCACGAAGCGTTTAAAGGGTGTGCCGAAATAGGGCGGGGACGCATGCGGGTGCAGCCACTGGGGCCTTCGGTGGCACCCCATATGAGGCCATGAAATGTGTGTGTGTGGGGGGGTGTCGAGATGGGTCGGGGCCTCCATGAAAACGTCGCCACTGGGGCCGTCGGTGGAGGTCCCTATGGGGCCACGAAGCGCATTGATTGCCGAACTTGCGCGAGACTTTCAAGAAGGGGGCGCGGGCCAAGGGCCAGAAGGGCGCTACAGAGACGGCAGCCGGAAAAAACGCCCAGGTGCATCGTGGAGGCCGACGAGGTTTTCCTGGACAAATCAAAGGTCAGTCGTCTCGCGCCAGGCACCCGCCCGAAGCAGGACAAAGCCTGGCTCTGGGGCGCGGTGGCGCAGGGCCGCCCCAAGAATTTTGTTTTCCGAGTCTTGGAGCAACCAGATGGCGCGTTCGACGGGCGCCCCCGCTGCGCGCGGGAGATGGCGACAAATTCCGGCGCCTTGGGCCTCCGCACGGGCATGGTCGGTGCAACGGATGGATGGAAGGCGACTGTCGCGGCATCGGTGGTCAGGCAGGGATTTGAAGCACGGAAAGAGCGTGTTCTACCGCTGCTGGCGGAAAACCGGGGGGGGCCACTACCGGTTCGAACCCCTCCCCCCCCCCCTCCGGAAAACCGGGGGGGGGTCACTACCGGTTCGAACCCCTCCCCCCCCCCCCCAGCTCATCATGAAAAGGGGGGGGGGTCACTACCGGTTCGAACCCCCCCCCCCCTCGAAAACCGAGTGGGGGTGCGGACAGTGGTGGGGACGGTGTTGGTGGGGACAGTGGTGAGGGGACAGCGGGACAGTGGTGGGGACAGCGGGGGGACAGTGGGACAGCGGTGGGGAGGTAGTGGTGGGGACAGTGGTGGGGACAATGGTGGGAACAGGGGGGACAGTGGACAGTGGTGGGAACGGTGGTGGTGGGGACAGTGGTGTGGGGACAGTGGGAAGAGGTGGAAACACTGGGACAGTGGAGGGTACAATGGTGGTGGGGACACTGGTAAAGGCGTCGGCGAGGACGGCGGTGGGACAATGGGACAGAGGTACAGTGGGGACAGTGGTGGGGACAGTGGGGACAGTGGTGGGAACAGTGGGACAGCTCAGTGGGACAGCGGAGGAGTCAGTGGGACAGTGGGGACAGTGGGGATAGGCAGTGGTTGGGTCCGTGGAGACAGTGGGGAGAGTGGAACCGTGGTGGGAACAGTTGTGGGAACAGTGGGGACAGTGCGACAGTGGTGGGGGCACTGGTGGGGACAATAGGGACGGTGGTGGAACCAGCGGGGGCAGTGGTGGTGAGGACAGTGGTGCTGGGAACAACAGTGGGGGATGTGATGCGAGCGGTGGTAGGGACCGGGAGTCGTTTGCTGGCGGTGCGTGGGGGGGGGGGGGGTCGAACCGGTAGTGACCCCCCTCCGGTTTTCGAGGGGGGGGGGGGGGAGGGTTCCAACCCCTAGTGACCCCCCCCGGTTTCCCGGATCCGGAGGGGGGGGGGGGGGGGGGGGGGGGGGGGGGTTCGAACCGGTAGTGACCCCCCCCGGAGGGGGGGGGGGGGGAGGGAGAGGGGAGGGGGGGGGGGTTTTGCCGGGAGGGAGGGGAAGGGTTCCAGCAGGGGGGGGATTTTCGGAGGGGGAGGGGGGGGGGAGACCCCCGGGCTCCGGAGGAAAAGGTTGGCAATTTTCCACAGTAAAGCGGCGGTGGATCACGCTCTCTCGAAGCACGAGGTCGCCGTCTACTCCCAGGGGGAAGTCAAGAACCCGCGCAGCTTCACGACGGACCGCATCGAGAACCGCTAGTCGGTCTTCAAGGGGTGGCTCAAGAAGCGCTTGGGCGGCCGTCTCCCGACTACCTCTGATCGGCGGAAGTGGGCCCGCTGGGTGACGGAGTTCCAGTGCCGGGGAGCCGTCGCGAAGGCGTATTCCATCGACGGCGGCCACGCTTTCTGCCGACGAAGACCTTCCTCTCCCACGTGGCGGAGGTCACGCAGGCTCGGGGGCTTTGACGCGGCGCCCCGGGGGCACGGGCTGGGTTCGCGCGCGCGTTGCAAGAGAATCGCATAACCTTTTCTTACCTTTCTTAGAATTGAACAGCGATCTCGCACCACAGCGAAGCTAAGCATCATCCAGTCACAGGCGCAGCCGCCGTCGCATCATCCGCTCCATCCAGAATTCTCAAAAACCGCGGGGGCCCGAAAACGAACCGACGCCGTAAATTGCACATCTTATGGGGGGCATGGTAATCCCAGCCTCGGGGGTATTTTTAGGAAGGGAAGTCTACGCGGCGCAACCAATGCTCTTTAAGTTGTCCACTCCACTGCTCGCGCGTTCATCCCGCCCACCCGCCCACCCGCCCGCAACTTGGTTTGCAAACCCCACGAGGCGGCGACTGCGATGAGCGCTTGGCGCAGGCTGGTGCATCTCTGCAGCCGCGACTGCCCGCGCATGCGCGCGAGCGGCGGCCTGCTAGTTTGGCGTGACCGACGCAGCCGCGGCGGCGCTGACCGCTGGACACATCCCAGCCGGCTCTCCAGTGCGAGTCCGCGACTTGGGCGGACGCGGCATCATGGCAGCGGCGACGAGGGTTGACTTGGCGATGATTGCAGCGATGCTTGCGACGGCGCTAACAGCGACGACGGCGCGGCCAGCGACGGCGCGGCGCCCAATCGCACCGACGACGAGGACGGCGCACTCGCGTCTGCAATGAAGGTTTTGGACAGGGTTCGGCGCGCGCGCGGCCGACGCACGAGAGCGGCTCGCGCTGTCTCATTCGACGCGGATCGCCCCCCCCCCCCCCCCTGCGCGCGCGCAAGGGCGCGCGAGTGATGTCGGCATGCGGCGCGAGAGGCCCGCTCGGTGCAATTCCATGCAAATGTTGGACAACCCATGGTTTTCTCAAGAATCAGCAAGAGCGCGAGCGCCCGCTTATTATATATAGATGGATATATATACATATATATCCATATATATCCATATATATATATATATCCATATATATATAGAAAACTGACGTTGCGAAACCGCGTGGTGTTGCGCGGTTGTTTGGACACTCGGTTTTGACATCTCTATGAAACCTGATATTGTTTGGCGGGTTTCAGCGCGCGCGCAAAGACGCGCGCGCGCGTTTTCCGCTACATTTGTTCGCAGAGGGCTCTCGCGACGGCAAGCGCGCGAGGGCGTTCGAACGATTTCGACGCGCGCGCGAAGCCCGTTCGGCCGCGCGTTTTGAAAATGTTGTGAAGCCAATGGTTCCCGAAAGAATTCGCAAGTGCGCGCGCGCCTTTTTCTTTTATGTTGATTTCTGTTGGGGTGAAAATCCGCGCTGCGAAACCTTGCGTTAAATGTCTTCTGGTTTTTACATTCGATTTTGACACCCTTGCGATGCCGAAGGTTTTTCAAAGGATTTCGGCGCGCGCGCGCGGCGACGCGCGCGCTTCGTTTCATATGTTGGCAGAGATTCTTGAACACTTGTAACTGTTGGTAAACGAGTGCGCGCGCGTTGTTTTTTTTGTCGCAGAGGATGGCAGGAGGGGGGGGGGGCGGACACGAAACGGGGCGACGCGCGGTGACAATGACGGCGGCGCGGCCAAAGACGGCGCCGATCCTGGCCGCGCCGACGGCGACGACCGCGCCCACGCGTCGGCGACGACGGTTCTGGGGGGACGTCGGCACGCGCGCGCGGCCGACGCGCGCGAGTGGCCCGCGCGGCTCTCTTTGATAGGGGCCGCGCTCCCCCGGCACGCGCGCAGCGGCGTTCGAATGATTTCGACGCGCGCGCGAGAGGCGCGATTGGTCGCGCGCGATGAACGCCGCGAAAGCCATGCGTTTCAATGATTCGCAAGGGCGCATGCGCAGACATGCGTTTGACAACCCGCGTTGCAAGACCATGTGTTTCGTTGTGAGCGCGCGTGTTTGTACTCGGGGCATTTGATTTTGAAACTCATGCGGAACCCAGGGCGTTGCCAGGATTCTGGCATGCGCGGGCGCTTGCGCGCGCGTGGATGTCGTCAAGGATGTCGCAGGGGGCCTTTGTAAATTTACGTTTCTTGAGACAGGAATGCGAGCGCGTGGTATTATTTGGCGGCGATGCCAGTGGGGGAGTAGATGCCGGCGCGGCTGGGGTGGCATGATTTCATATGGAGAGTTTCATGAGAAGGCGGAATCATGCGCAAATTTTCGCACGCGCGGGTGAACGGTTACTTCCGGCCTCGGCGACGTGCTGGAATCTTCTTTAGACTTAGGCAGGACAACTAATATTGTGGAGTTTGGAGTTGTCAATGCCACTGCGCGCGCAACCACCCCACCCACCCACCTGCAACTTGGTTCGCCAAGCCCACTCGGCGGCGATTGCGATGGCTGCTTTGCGCTGGCTGGCGCATCGCAGCTCTCCGCGGCCGCGCTAGCGCGCGTGAGCTCGCGCGCAGCGCTGCTGGCCAATATGGCGCGACCGACGCGTCCGCGGTGGCGGTGACCGATGGAGATTTCCAAGCGCGGTTTGCAGGCCGCGCTGGCGCGCTGGTCTCTGTGCAAGTTGGCGGTGCTTGCGGGCGCGATGCCATTGTGGCGTCGGCAACGGCGGGCGCGATGGTGGCGGCAGCAGCGATGGTGGCGATTTTGGCGGTTGTGACGGCAAGTCAAGTGCGGCGCCGATGTTGGCCACGCTGATGAGGACGATCGCGCCCGCGCGTCGGCGACGAAGGTTTTGGGCGGAGTTCGACGCGCGCGCGCGGGCGCGAGCGGCCCGCGCGGCATGAATTAATGGGGGCCGTCTCCCCCCCCCCACCCCGCACAAGAGCGCAGGGGCGCCCCCCATGATTTCGACATGCTCGCGCGAATGGCCCGCGCGGTTTCACGCGATGACAATGTTGAACAACCAGTGGCATCCATGTGAATTCGCGGATGCGCGCATATGTTGGAAACGTCTTCATACAGAGACATTACTTTCCAAATGTTTCGAGGACATTGGACATGTGTCGTGGAACCCTCGCGATTCTCGAGATTGCTTGACCATTTCGACATGCGCGAGGGGCGACTTGCGCGCTCATTTGTATGTGTAACTGTATATTCATATACACATCGTGCAAAAGGATGTCCGAAACCGGTGATGCGAGATCAAATGGAGCGCGCGTGCAATCTAAGTGGCGTAATGTATGATGTGCGGTCTACTCAGAGCAATCCACGAACGCTCAGCTTGAATTTGCCCACTCCACTGCTCGCGCAAACATCCCATCCTCCCGCCCGCAACTTGGTTTGCAAACCCCATGCGGCGGCGACTGCGATGAGTGCTTGGCGCCGGCTGGCGCATCTCTGCGGCCGCGACAGCCCGCGGCGGCCAGCTAGTTTGGCGCGAACGACGCAGCCGCGGCGGCGCTGACCGCTGGGCACATCTTTGCGGGCACTTCAGTGCGAGTCGGCGAGTGGGGCGGGCGCGGCATCATGGCAACGGCGACAACGGTAGACGCGGTGATGATAGTGGCGATGCTTGTGACGATGCTGACAGCGACGACGGCGCGGCCAGTGACGGCGCGGATGCTGATCTCGCCGGCGACGATGACGGCGCACTCGCGTCGGCGATGAAGGCTGAGTTCGACACGCGCGCGCGGCCGACGCCCGAAAGTGGCCTGCATGGTATTATTTGACACAGACCGTGCCCCCAGCACGCGCGCAAGGGTGCGCGAATGATTTTCGGCATGCGACGCGAGAGGCCCAGTTGGCGGAATTCCATGAACATGTGGAAAATCAGGGTTTTTTTCAAGAATTCGCAGGAGTACGCGCGCACGTTTTTTGTTGAAAATCTGCTTTGCGAAACCATGTGCTTCTTGGTCAAAACACCAAAACATAAAACTTGTTTTGGGCGTTCGGTTTTGAACTCCTTACGGGGCCGAAGGCTTTCGCAGGATTCCGGCATGCGCGCGCGACGACGCGCGCGTTCGTTCTTATTCTCACGTCTTGAGAAAAAAAAAAGGCTCTCGCGACGGCACGCGCGCAAGGGCGTTCGAAAGATTTGGACATGCGCGCGCGAAACCAATTTGGCTGCATTTTCTCAAAATAATGAAAAACCAATACCCCTGTTAAGGATTCGCAAAAGCCCGCGCGAGTTTTTATACATACATCTATATATATATATACACACACATGCATACATTGGAACCGTGTTGCGAAACCATTTTTCAGATGTGTTTTGGCACTCGATTTTGAAACCCGTACGAAACCGACGGTTGTGGAATGATTTCAGCATGCGTGCGCGACGACGCGCGCGTGTGCACTTGGTTTCATTTTTTGGAGGGGATTCCTGGACATTGCCGATGTTTGATAAACGAGTGCGCGCGCATAGTATTCTCTGCAGAGGATGACGAGGGGGGTCGATACCGGCCTGCCTGTTGGGGATGGTACAAATTCATATTTTGAATGGACGATGGGGCAGAACCGTATGTAAATTGCAATACAAAAGGGGGAGCGATAATCCCGGGGGGGGGGGGGGCGAATTTCTTTCTGTTACAAGCGAAAATCAAAGTTGTACAATTTACGCGGTGACGGGGCGTCGACGGCGACAAAATAGCCGCCAGACCGGCTGTCAGGCCCAGACGACGGGTGACGAAAAGGCGGCGACGGGGCGGCAACGGCGACAACATAGCCGCTTGACGGCGGGCGGCGATGAGGCGGCGACGAGGCGGCGATGGCGACAACATAGCCGCCCGATTGGCAATCAGGCCCAGTTCTTTCGAACAGAAGTGGAAACCCCGAAGTGCAAGCATCGTTTGAGGAATTTGCGACCATATATCTATATATATACACACGACAGTATGTGTGCACCCTCATATTTACACGTATGTGCACGCATGTGCACGAAGTTTACGTACACAAGCTCGGTGTCCAGAGTTCGGGGGGGGCTCTTTCTGTTCGGTTGCCCAATTGCGCGGGGTCGCGTATCCATTGCCGCGCTCGTGGGAAGGGTGATGGGGGAAGGGGATGGAAACGTGCGAATCGCGGGGCTCGGGGCAAAACCAATTCGCATGTTGGACTCGATGCGCCGGGGGCCGTAACCATAGTTTCGTAAGAGGTGAGGCGAACG
The DNA here is from genome assembly GCA_963575745.1 of Prorocentrum cordatum. Taxonomy (NCBI): domain Eukaryota; class Dinophyceae; order Prorocentrales; family Prorocentraceae; genus Prorocentrum; species Prorocentrum cordatum. The sequence goes on along the minus strand of CAUYUJ010015802.1, from coordinate 85,432 downwards.
AATCCTGACCCCGTCGCGACCCGCATCAGGGCAATTCCCTGCATTTGCAAACGCAAAGAAGTCGGATCATCATATGTTTCATGACATGCGGAATTGGCGACAAGGTGGCGTTTCCACGACATGTTCAGTTAATCCGTGAAACACGCTGTCACTGGTTACGAGTGAGATGTGCTGCTGTGAATTGTTGTGCCGTGTGTTGCTCTGCTGAACCACGCACTGCAAAGCAGCCGAGTGATTATCGTGGCCCTGCGCCGCACCGCGTCGCGCCGATCCCTTCTGCCCCGCCTCGCCCCGCCGTGTTCCCCGCCTCAGGGGCCCCAGGCAGCCGCTCGGCCCAAGCCCAGCCGCCCCGTGGCCTTCCTCCGAAGCTGCCGCCCCGCTCGGCCGCGGAGCCGCGCCTGCCTCCTCGTGGGGGGGGGAGGGGCGACCTCGCGCCGCACATGCCGTGCCTGCTCGGCGCCTTCGCCGGGTGGCCCCCGCCCCCGAGGCCGAGAGGCGCGCGGCCGAGGGCGGCGGCGGCGGCGGCGGCCCGCGGCCGCCCCCCGTGCGGCCGGGCGCCGCCCGGCGCGGCCGGCGGCGCGGCGGGCTCGCCGAGGAATCTTCGGTTCCCCAGAAAATGTGGGAAAATATGGGAATTGGGGGGGAAGACAGAAACCCAGAAAATCTAGGAAAATATGGGGAATATTTTTATTTCTGTGTATTTATTTGTGTGTCCTGGGGCCCCTTCAAGGAAGCCCGACGGGCCGGGCGCGGACTCCGACGACGGCTGCTCCCAGGCGAGCACGACGCAGGACGGCGCCTCGACGCCCAGCCGGGGGTGGCACAGCCGGTGCTCCGCGGGCTGGGACGCCGCGCCCGCCGCGCGGGGTGCGCGCGCGGCCGGCGAGGCCGAGGCGCAGGGCTGGTCCCTCGGCGATCTCAGCGTCGGCAGGACTGAGGGGCCAACGTCCACCGCCACGGCCACAGGCAGGACGGAGGAGAAGTTGAGGATGGGGGGTCCTCCGCCTCCTCCTCCTCCTCCTCGTCCTCGTCCTCCTCCTCCTCCTCCTCCTCCTCCTCCTCCTCCCTCTCCTGCCGTGGGTGGTCTCGGGACCCGTTAGTGCTGGTCACTTCGGATGTTCTCCGTACGTTCTGCCAAGTCTTGTAGCATCAGCGCCTCACCCCTGCAGTCCTCGAGAGGCTCTGTGGGCGAGGCAAGGGCCTCCTTCAATGCTGCCTGGGCAAGTTCAAGGATCCTGTGGCGGCCCTTGTCCTCACTTGCGCCCGCATAGGCTTCTTTTTGACGACCCGTGGGCCCTCCGTGACGCCACTCTGCAGCAATGGGACCTGCGCGGGATCTCGCCAGCGTTCGTGGCACGCAGGCCACAGCTCGCGGCTCGCAGGTCTTCGGATCCCGAAGGCCTGGGCCAAGGCAGGTCGAGGCAAGAGATGGCGAGGCCCGGTTTTCTGGCGGCCGTTGAAATGGATTGCTGCATGCCCGCCATGACCTCGGGCGAAGGGAACTATGCACATGCACCGATCCTGGCAAGGCCCATCCTTGACCCAGGATCGGTGCATATACCTTCCTAGCCAAGGTAGGAGGGCGTATGCACCGATCCTGGGCTCAGGATGGGCCTGGCCAGAATCGGTGTATGTGCATAGTTATCTTTCCTCTATGACCAAGAGGACGAGGGGGTGTCGGACGGGACGCGGGGTGCGAGGGAGCAGCGCGTGTTGCGGGGACTGGTCACAGGCTCGCACCGGTCTCGATGCCGTCTGCGCGAGCATGGTCCGCTGCCGCCCAGCAACTGCCTCCTCGGTGGGGAGGACAAGGGCACGCTGCTCCACTGCCACTTCGACTGCCCAGCGCTTCTCGGGGGCGGAGGCGAGACTTCCTGCCGAGCGAACTGGAGCGACCCGTGGCCAGGCCTCCCCCTCCCCCTCCCCCTCCCCCTCCCACTCCCCCCCTCCTCCTCCTCCTCCTCCTCCTCCTCCTCCTCCTCCTCCTCCTCCTCCTCCTCCTCCTCCTCCTCCTGCTCCTCCTCCTCCTCCTCCTCCTCCTCCTCCTCCTCCTCCTCCTCCTCCTCATGTAGGCGAAAAGAGACCCACAGGAGACGTCTGCTCGAGGCATCCTCCCCGACCCCCTGCCAGGCCTCTGCCGGACCAGCCCGGGGCCCCGGCGTGGGAGCGCAGGGCGGAAGGGCCGGGGGCGCCGCGGGCCCTGGTGTGAAGTCGGGCCTGCCCCCCTACCGGGGGACCTTCGACGAACAATTATTTTTAAAAAAACCCAACATGGTCAACAAGTACTCCAAAACAAGTCAGGGGACTATTGTTTTTGTTGGTATGTTTGTTTACCCTCTTGGAGTAGTCGTGGGGTATTTTTTTATTCGTCGTCGAAGATCCCCCTGTAGGGGGACAGGCCCGACTTAACCCTGGTGGAGGGCCATGCTTTTCTGCGACGCGACGGGTCGGGTATGTGTGGCATGGTTCCGTCTCTTCGTGCTGCTGGTGGGGGGCTGTCGACGAATGTCAGAGAGCTTCGCTACCTTGGAGGGTGGTTTGGAGCGATTCCCCCGACCGGAGGACCCGACCAGGTGGCCCGAGATGGCGAGGGTTTCGCTGCTCAGATGGCGCTGCGACGCATAGTTGGCACGTTCACGGTGCAGTCTGAGTGTAAAGGCGCGCTCCACTCCTGTGGGCCCCCCTCTCTCGCCACTCGCTCGTCCAGCATTCGGGCTCCCGTGTGGCGACGTGCCTTCGAGGAGGGACGACAACCTGGAGTCGGTTTCACAGAAAGGTTGCGGCCCACACAGGACGTGTCTGATGTCCGTGACGGGCGCGTCACGCTCTTGGAGCACCAGGGCGCTGCACGGGCATGCCGCCCAGCCAAGCAGGGTGCGAGATTGGCTGGACGAGACCCTGCAGGGGGCTCCACGGCTCGAGGGGATGCTGGCCCTGGCGCGGTCCGTGTGGAGGTCATCGCCAAGAGCGGAGGCCCACTGGTGCAGACCTCGGCAGATGCGGCACGATCGGGGCTCGGGGGCTCCCCAAGAGGTCGCTGGAAGGCGACGCGGAGCCCGAGGAGGCCATCGAGGAGTGGAGGCGGAGGGAGGGCGAGGGAGGGGGTGCTGCTGCTGCCCCTGCTCCCCCTCCAGGGGGGCCCCATCCTCCTCCTCGGGCCCAGGGCTCGAGCCTCTGAGTCCAGATTGGCCTCGATGGTCAGAGATCTTGAACAGTCTCCAGGGGCGGCCTGCGGTTATGTCGGGCGTGGTCCCCCTACAGGGGGATTTTCGACGAAAAATAGAACATACCCCCAAAATGATAAAAGAACAGTCCAAAAATAGTCTGGGGACTATTGTTGAGTATTTTTGGCCGTTTTGGGGTCTGTTTGGGGTATTTTCATTTTTCGTCTACAATCCCTCTGTAGGGAGACATGCCCGACATAGCCTACGGCCACATGTTGCTCGAGCTTGGAGTGGCGGCAGGAGGCCAGCCGCCGGTCCTTGTTTTCTCGACCTGCGGAGCCTGCGCTACTGTCTCGCCATGCCCCAGAGGGCTCCGCGAGCCCTGTCCGGGCTCCCGGCGTGCCCCAGCGGACCCCGGCAGAAGGAGCTCGAGCGCTGCTGCGGAGGGGAAGCGCCCCAGCAGGCCTCTGAAGCTGGGCCCGCGGAGGACTCCCGGGGGCGAGGCTCTCGGGAGCTGGCCGGGGGGGCTCGAGAGGGCCCCTTTTGGCCCAGCAGAGAGGACGTGTTCCAGGGCCCGCCGAGGGCCGAGTGCCGTCCGTCGGGTTGGCCGACTGTCTCCAGGCCTTTGGGCGCAATGAAGCAGGAGGGGAGAAAAAACACACAGACACAATTGAGCCTCGATTCCCCAGAAAATATGGGAAAATATGGGAAGCGGGGGGGAAGACAGACACCCAGAAAAGATGGGGCCAATAGGGGGAATCTTTTTACTTGTCTATATTTGTCTGTGTGTCCCAGGACCCCTTCAATGAAGCCAAAGCCACGGCCGGCTGTGGAGTAGGGGGGGAGCGGTGTGTATTAGTTTAGTGCATTCGTTGAGTGTATTAGTTAAGGGTACGCGTGGGGGAGGAGGGAAGGACAGGACAGGAGAGGACATGAGAGGACATGAGAGGACAGGGGAGCAGCGGCGTGTAATAGTTAAGTGTATTAGTTAAGTGTATTAGTTAAGTGCACGTGTGGGGGAGGATGGGAGAGCGCGTGGGCCGCGGCCGTGCCGAGGCGCGCGCGGTGCCGAGGCCGATGGCTTACTCGCCCACTGCAGGGTGGGGGGGGGGGCTCCCCGTCGCTGGCCCCCTGGCGGGCGCGGCGGCCTGCCAGGGAGACGAGACGGTCTCCTTGGGCGCTGTTCGGGCTGAATCCCTCTCTCTTTCCCCTCAGAGGCGTGCAACACTCAGGAGGAACAAAAAAAAACAGACACAATTAATCGTCGGTCCCCAAGAAAATATAGGAAAATATGGGAATTGGGGGGGGGGGACAAAAACCCAGAATAGATTGGGAAAATATGGTGAATAGTTTTATTTGTGTGTATTTATTTGTGTGTCCTGGGGCCCCATCAATTTTTCCTTCGGCGACGACCATCGAGGAGCATCCTTGATCATCTGGCAACAAAAAACCACGCACGAAACCGAAAAAAGCACAGGGAATGGACGTCCGAGCGATGGGCAGTGGGCGCTTGTCGGGCTGAATCCCTTTCTCTCTTTTTCCGCTCAGAGGCGTGCGGCCCTCCCTCTCCTACCTATGATAGTATACAGTCGGGGCGCTGAAGAAGGAGCCCTTTTCGTTTGGGAGGGGCTCCGTGTTCCTTAGTTGTGTTACAGTGCTCCTTGGGTTGTACTGAGGTTTTCCATGGAAAATCTGGGTTTATTAACTTATGGGAAAAAGGGGCCTCGTTCCTGATTTACGGTTCCTTGGGTCAACGCCCCAGCTGTAATCGTGGTGGTGGAAAGTGGAAAATCGGCCCATCAAGGACCGTGGGCACCGGCCGGCTTCATGGGGTCGGTTCGCCTCGTCAGGCGTGCCGGCGGCGGCGACCCCGCGCCCCTCGCGCTGAAGGTGATGAAGAAGAGCGTGGTCCTGAGGAAGAGGCAGGTGGTGCACACGAGGCAGGAGAAGGAGCTGCACGGCCAGCTCGACCACCCGTTGATCGTCAAGCTGCTCGGCACGTTTCAGGACGAGGCGAACTTGTTCATGCTCATGGAGTTTGTCGACGGCGGCGAGTTGTTTGCGGTATTGCGGTCAGTCAAGATGTTTCAGAATGCCGCTGCCAAGTTCTACGCGACTGAGATTATCCTGGCACTCGGCCACATCCACAGCAAGTCCATCGCCCACCGAGACTTGAAGCTGGAGAACGTCCTTCTCGACTCCTGCGGCCACGTGAAGCTGGTGGACCTCGGCTTCGCCAAGGTCATCCGCACGCGCACGTACACTATGTGCGGAACCCTGGATTACCAGGCACCAGAGATCATCAACAGGAAGGGCCACGACCAGTGCGTAGACTGGTGGGCCTTGGGGGTGCTCATCTACGAGATGCTGTCGGGCCGCCCGCCGTTCCGAGGAGGCAACGCCCTCGCGGTCTACAAGAAGGCGCTCTCGACCGAGCCCGAGTTCCCCCCCTGCTTCACAAGTTCAGGAGGGGGAAAACACACAGACACAATTAGTCGTCGACTCCCCAGGAAAAGATGGGAAAATATGGGAAGCGGGGGGAAGACAAAAGCCCAGAAAACATAGGAAATATGGGGAATCTTCGGATTTGTGTGCGTTTATTTGTGTGTTCCTGGGCCCCCGTTCGACAGGTAACGCCCGGAGCGTGATTGGCGGGCTGCTGACAAAGGCGAAGAGCCGCCGCCTAGGCGCCGGCGTGGGCGGAGTGGAAGACGTCAAGGACCACCCGTGGTTCGCCCCGGTGCATTGGGACAGGGTCTTGCAGAAGCAGTACATTCGGAGGCGACGATGTGGGCGAGTGGCCTCGCACTCGGGGGGGGCAGAACGCCACACTGGCACGTCGATTCGTGAATTGTCCGTTTTCGGTTCTCGAGAGGGCGCCGCGGCCGTCATTTTCCAGGCCTGCGCCCGCCAGGTTTGGGCCCGATGTCGTTTTCACTAAACCATGTTTTACCAAAGAGGGTCTTGTCCATCCCCGACCCATGGGGGACCAATCATCGAAGAAGAGACAACGCCACAAACATAAACCTTTGGCGCGGCGTGCGGATTTCTTGGATCCGCGCTGGGCCCCCCCTGGCGGCGCCTCCAGCGCCGCCCCTGGCGCGCTCCGCGCGCCAGGGAGGGGGTCCAGCGCAGATCTAAGGAACCCGCGCGGAGCGCCAAAAGTTTGTGTTCACGCCGTTTTATTCTTTTTTCTAGTTCTCAATAATGCATCCAGGGGCGTCGGTGGTCCATGCCTTCGGCCAGGCTCCCTGGCGAACATATTTCGCGCCCGCCCCTGGGCTATTCGCCCCCATCGTCGCCGCCGGCACATGCCACCCTTCCTGCCGACCTCGACGAGCAGCAGCGACGCTTCCGTGTTCCAGGACTGTCCCGAGGATGCCATCGACAGCAGCCCGGTCGGCTTGTCCAAGGCGGAGCAGCGGCAGTTCGAGGGCTTCTGAGGAGCGCCCTGCACGCCCCGAGCTGGCGGTTGGCCGGACCCGGAGGCCTCAACGATTGGTGGCTTGGAGCCCCGCCCGCATGGGCTCGCCCTGTTCAGCATCCGAACTGGGGTCGGAGTAGACGGGGGTCGGAGGATCGCGCCGCATCCTCGGTGTGGGGCCCAGTTTTCTCCACGCCGACGTCGCGGATGTGCCGCCGACGTCGCCAGTGCGCGGCCGATGCACCGCCGATGCACCGCCGATGTATCGGCGATGCGGCGAGATCCTCCGACCCCATCTGCTCGGACCCCATCTAGGAGGCCTCTGAATTCAAGTCGGACCTGTCCCTCTACAGGAGGAATGCCCAAAAATAGTCAAAACACAAATAGTAGGGGGACGATGCTTTGACTATTTGTGCGCATTTTTTGGGGCATGTTTGGGTTTTTGTTCCGGTTCTTTTCAAAATGCGGTTCTCGCCTTTGTGCCGCGCGCACTCGCCTTAAATAGATGCAATAGCTTCACGGATTGAGGACGGGTCGTTTTCAAAATGAGGCTCTCGCGCCCAAAATCCGCCTGTAGGGGGACATGCCCGACCCAACTCTAGATTTGAGGTTGCGAGGACCTGCCGGGGTCGACGCGCATGCCGGGGTCGCGACGCCCCCGCGCTCGCAGCGGAGGAGGAGGAGGAGAAGGTGGAGGAGGAGGAGGAGGAGGAGGAGGAGGAGGAGGAGGAGGAGGAGGAGGAGGAGGGGGAGGAGGAGGAGGGGGAGGAGGAGGAGGAGGAGGAGGAGGAGGAGGAGGAGGAGGAGGAGGAGGAGGAGAAGGAGGACCCTCTCTCAGCTCCGTGCGCGCCCCTCCGCCGCCTCGGCTGGGTACGCGCCTCGCCGGCCGCCGCTCCCCTCGGGCTCCTGCTTCTCAAGCAGTGGCGACGCGTCCTGGTTCGGGGGTGGACAGAACCCCCAACAGTGACACGTCGATTCGTGAATTGTCCGTTTTCGGTTCTCGAGAGGGCGCCGTGGCCGTTATTTTCCAGGCTTGCGCCCGCCAGGTTTGAGCCTCAGGCCGTTTTCACGAAACCGCGTTTTACTAAAGGGGGGTCTGTCCATCCCCGACTGGTGTGCCTACAGGCCTACCGAACAATGTGCTACGGACCTGTTGTGGTTTCCACGAAATGTTCTCAGAACGCTTCTGGCTGGGACTGTGCTGTTTTTCACGCATCGGCTTTGAACAGTGTTTTGGTTCTGAGAACACTTTCGGGTTCTAAGATACTTTCGCTGTAGGCCTATAGGGATGCCGGGACGGTCGGCCCTGCTCAATGTCTCCTCCCTGCCCTCCTCCCCTCTCCCGCTGGTCAGGTAGAGATCTCCCTCCGCAAGGGGCCCAGGGCTCCCAGCCCATGAGTGCCCCATTCGCGCTGCGCGTGGTTTCGACCGCGTCTTCTGGCGGTATCTGCCCGGACGCTCGAAGGCAAGAAAGGTCGCCTTTTTTCCCAGCAAGTGTATGGGCGATGCGCTGCCGCGGGTCGGAGTGCGGAGTGATCCAGCTGCCTGCGGCAGGCCCGCCCCGCCACTGTGCGAGCCCTCCATTCTCGGAGGCGACTGTTCGAGGGGGCGCGGGAGGCAGTGACGTGTGATGCACTCTTCTGCGTCGTGCTGGTGATGATGCTGGTGACGACGATGATAACTACGATGCCGATAGCGAGGACGATGACGCTGCTGACGCTGATGCTGTGGTTGGCCATGGCGATGCTGACGGTGACGAGAGGCTGCTGCTGGTGATGATGTTGATGATGCTGGTGATGACACGTGTGATGGCGAGAGTGGTGATGGTGATGGTGGTGGTGATGGTCATGGTCATGGTCATGGTGATGATGTTGATGCTAATAGCGGCAATAATAATATTGATACGATGCTGATGTTGCTGATGATGATGACGATAACGATGACGATGCTGATGCTGATGATGCTGATGATGATGATGGTGATGCTGATGACTCTGATGCTGCTGGTGATCATGAAGATACGCGGAGAGAAAGTAAGAGGAGGAGGAGGAGGATAATAATTTCGACGGACAGGGGATGAGGGATATGAGGAAAATGGTGGTACGGAGGATGAGGAGGATCAAGAGGAAGAGGAAGGCTGTCACGTGTGACACTTGGCATGGTGGGCGCCTCCTGTGGCGCATCGGTGGCGCATTGGAGGCTCTCGGGGGCTTCTTGGGCCGTCTGAGGGCGTCTTGGGCCATCTGGCGCTTTCGGAGTATGTTTTGGGGGACTCGCTGTCGTCGTGGGTATGTCTTGGGTTGCACGGGGGTTGTCCTGAGGCGCCTTGGGCAGTCTTGGGGCCGTCGTGGAGCCCTCTTGGGAATGGTTGAGGTTGTCTTGGTGGCTTCATGGGCTGTCTTTAGGCTCTCTTGGGCCGTCTTGGAGCCATCCAGCGTTTCTTGGGCCGTTTTGGAGCTGACGGAAGCCCGAAGAGGTGAGAAAGCGGAAATCCATGAAGAGCCGTTGGGAGTCAACGAGTGTGATTTCTTGGTGATTGTCCTGGAGCCTTCTTGGGCGGTCTCGAGAGCGTCTGTGGCAGTCTTGAGGCCACCTTGGGCCGTCTTGGGGCCATCGCGGGCTGTCATGGAAGCATCTTGGACCATCGGGACGGCCTGGGTAGCTTGCCTGGGGCGTCTTGGAAGTCAACTTGGGCATGTCCGACGCCGTGGAAGGCGCCAGGGAGGCGTCTGGCAGCCCAGAGGGCCTCGGGGGGGAGGGGCGTGAACGCAAATGGATGCGTGGAGGAGGGTGGAGTGCAGAGCCCATGCGAGAGAGCACTTCTCATTCTACTACGCCTCAGCGGGCCAGGGGGCACGGTGGCGGATGACGGCAATCGCATCCAGCGTGGACCGCTGAATCATATATATATATATATACGTACATATGTATACATCTAGATGTGTATGCATAGCAGTTTGACGGGGAGCGCGCTTAGTCTCGAAGAGTCGTGCGTTTGACGTTGGTCGTTTGCCCAGATAAATGATGTATCAAGTGGGGGAATCTAGAGGGATTGTCCTCTGGACTCTCGTGCAAATGACGGGAAGTGCGCTTAGACTCGAAAAGTCGCGCGATGGACATTGTTGATGATGACACTGATCATGATGGTGATTCGGATCGTGATGGTGATGATGGTGATGAGTTTGCTTGTGATGCTGTTGCTGGTCATGATGGTAACGATGGTGTATGATGGTGTTGATGCTGGTGACGACGATGGAGAGCCCACCTACATTACGTTTGATCGTGATGATGGTTGTACAGTCTTGCGCAATTCATCGCGTGTACGCTATTCCCGCTTCATGTCAGGGCAGGCAGGGTGTTGGCGATGGTGACGATGATGGTTGTAAAAGATGATGGTGAGAGTGAGGGGGAGACGGAGGAAATTGGAGGTTCACAGGGTAGTGGGAGGGTATTCGGAAGCATACTTGTGACCGTTCGGGCAGCGCATGTTCATAAGTATCACTTGTGGGCGCTCGGCGAGCTCGCCCACATTACAGTTGATCGTGATGGTGTTGCATGTTCTAGCGCATCTCATCGCGTGTACGCCCTTCCTGTTCAGGTCAAGCAATGTTCCTAGAACGAGCGTTTCGCGGCATACATCCTCGCCAAGTCGTGATATTGGAGGTGGTATGTTAAGGCATCGTATGCCAAACATGAGCGTGTCGCTTGAGACATCCTCGAAACATGAGGATACTAAGATCGTTGGCCTAATTCTCGGACCTTCCAAACTGGGGCTTTCGCCTGGGACATCCTCGAACACAAATGGATGAGCGACGGGCTGGTTTGCGACATCTGTTCAGAGTGCCCTTGCATGACCTCGAAAAGACCAAGAAACGAAATGGATGAAACATACAGATTCTCTCATGTGTCGTTTTAAAACCAGCGTCTCGCTCGATGCATTCCCATCAACATGCCTTTGAATAGCTGTTCGAAACCAGGAGATCATGATGGGGATGCGGGTGATGACGGTGATCACGACAATGTTGACGATGAAGATGTTGCTGATGATGATGGTGAAGGTGATGATGTTGATGATGATGATGAAATCATGATGCAGGTGATGTAGATGATGATGCTCAGGATCATGCTGATGATGCGTATGATGGTGCTTATGATGATGACATTGATGATGGTGATTGTGTTGATGCCGCTGATGATGCGACGCCGATATGTATTAGTAGGTTGATGCTGGTGATGGCGTTGACGATGCTGGTGATTGGTGATGATGGCGATCATGAGCGTGATGGTGATAGTGATGGTCTTGCTTGTGATGCGGCTGAGGGTGATCATGGTGGCGATGATGCGATGGTGTTGATGATGGCGACGATGCTGATAGGAAATATGATAATGAGAGTGATGGGTGGTGGAGGACACTGGCGGTGTACACAGGCGACAGCGGGTACTCGTGGGCATACTTGGGAACGTTCGCGTTCGGAGAGCTCGCCTACACTACACGTGATCGTGATGATGCGGGACGTTCTTGCGCAACTCATCGCGTGTACGCCCTTCCCGTTCATGTCAGGGAAGGCGGGGTGTTGGCGATGGTGACGGTGGTGATGGTAACGATAATGTTAAACGTGCGGGGGGACGGAGGAATTTAGAGGTGTACAGGGAAGTGAGTGGATATTCAGAAACATGTTTGTGAACCTTCGGGGAGCGCGGGTCCATTGGTATCCGTTGTGAACTTTCGGAGGGCCCGCCTACACTACATGCGATCCCGATCATGCCGTGCGTTCGCGCGCAGCGTATTGGTTGTTACGCGGTTCCCGCTGACGTCAGGAAGCATTCCCACATTGTGCATTTTGTTTGGGTAATCCTCGTTGCACCGCGAGGTTGGAGGCTCTATCTGAAGACGTCCCATGCGAAACATGAGCGCTATGTCCGATACACCCTCAGAACTTGGGAATGTTGAAATCGCTGGCCAACTTTTCGGATTTCCCCAATGGGGCCTTCGCCTGAGACGTCCTCGAACAAACGCGATGCTGGGAAGGCTAGTTGCAGACCCCTTGTGTTAAGCACCAAGTTCTCGTTCGAGACACCCTCATAAACTGCAGGGGCTGAATTCGCTGGCTGAAGCTGCGGATCTTCGAAGATGTTGCTTTCGCTTGAAACATCCACGGAACAGTGAGATGTTCCAGCAGCTGTTGTGCGACACTTGTTGGGGTCGCGCCTGAATGACCCCCAAGACGGCCCAAGAAGCGAAAGCATTGAAGAGCCTATGGGTTCGCAGCACTGTTGCTCTAAAGTAAGCGCTTCGCTCGACACATCCTCAAACAATGCTTTCGAGCGGGTCTTCGAAAACATCAGATTATGATGAAGATGGTTACGATGGTATTGATGATGATAATGGCGATGTTGTTGCTGCTGATGCTGATGGCTATGATGATGATGATGATGATGATGATGATGATGATGCTGTTGTTGATGATGATGATTATAAGGATGACGATGGTGATGATGATGATGATGATGCTGATGATGGTGATGCTGAAGATGATGATGATGCTGATGATGATGATGCTGATGATTATGATTAGGATGAGGATAGTGATGATGGCGGTTTCACCGTTGTTGGTGCCGAAGGTGATGTTTGCGCTAATGCTGCTGGTGATGGTTGTGATGGCGTCGATGGTTATGGTGATGATGCTCTTGCTAATGATGGTGATGACGTGGCGATGATGATGTGATGATGGTGTCGGTGATGGTGATGGTGACGTTGATGAGGGTACAGTTGATGATTAACGTGAGGGCCAGACGGAGGAAACTGGAGGAAAACGGAAGACAGCAGGAGAACCAGGAGCAGGCCCAAATGCGTATACAACTGAAGGAGTTTGGCATCTTCAAGCTCTCCTGCAGGGCTTCTTGGGGCCCTCTTGGGCAGTATCGGTGACCTCGCGGGCCATCTTGAGCCCATCTTGAGGCCATCTTGGGCCGTCTTGGGTTCATCTTCGGCCGTCTTACAGGCACGTTGCGGCCATGCTGGTCTTGAAGACCATCTCGGGCCATCTGGCTGATCTTGGAGCCACCGTGGACAGAAGACAGCCATGGGCTGGCCTGGTGAGCCGAAGGCCGTTGGCAACCCTTTTCAGAAGCGCCGAGCTCATACCCGGAGTGCTGGCGCGCCGCGCGCCCTTGTACAAGCACAGGGGGCGGCGGTTCTCGCCTGGCCCTCGCGCCTGCGTGCTGCGCCGCCTGCAGTCGGGGCCCTGAGGAAGGAACCCTTCTCGTTGGGGAGGGGCTCGGTGTTCCTTAGTTGTTTTGTAGTTCGCCTTTGGTTTTGCTTAGGGCTTCGATGGAAAATCGAAGTTCAACTTATGGAAAATAGGGGCCTCGTTCCTTGTGTAGGGTTCCTTAGGTCAACACCCCGACTGTACGACCGCGGGGGCTGCTGGATGTCGCCCCCGCTCGCCCTCGCGCGTGCGCTCTGCGGCCTTGCCCGTGAAGGTCTGCAGACACGCGGGGGCAGGTGTCTGCAGGCGTGCCAGGGCATGCCTGAAGTCATGCTGGCAGGACGCGCTGTCCTCTCCCCTGGCATCGCTCGGACGTGTGCATTGTTCCTTCGGCGAGGGCCATCGAGGAGCATCCTTGATCATTTGGCGAAACAACCACGCACGAGACCGAAAAAAGCACAGGGAATGGACGTCCGAGCGATGGCGAGCTCCGAGTGACGTCCTTGGGGGGGCCGGAGGAGCTCGGGCATGCTTTGGGGAGTTCAGAGGGAGATCCTCGGCAAGCATACCGTGATGGCATGTGAGATGGCCGCCGAGTTATATTTCTTTATCCTCGCGATAGTCAGAGACGTAGATGTGCCAAGCTTACACCCTGAATGCTGGCGCGCCACGCACCCCGTTCGGCGACTACGAAGGGTATGGTTACGCTGGGGTGTGGTTTGCGATCGGCACCGTTGGGGCCTGGGGGGCACGACACTGTCCTCGTCGGGCCTCCTCGGGGCGCGGGAGAACTCTATCGAGGTCCCCGCGCGCCCCCCAGGGTGCTTCCCAAGGGTGCCCGTTGCAAACCACACCCTTTGGAGCCGCCGACCCTTCACAAGCACAGGGGGCGGCGGATCTCGTGGCCTTCGGGCCATCGGGCCACCAGGCCTGCTGGGGCCTCTTGCGGGGGGCTCTTGGGGTGGCCCTGCTGGACCCTTGTCTCGGCGCCCCGAGAGGGGTCAAAAATTTGTGAGGTACGCGTCCTGAAACCCACGTGGTGCACCTACGTGGGGAGCCCTGGAGCCCTTGGCGCCGGGGAGTCTGAGGGACCTGGTGACGCTTCAGCATGTGCTTCGCGGCACGGTGGCGGATAGGCAAGCGAGAGTGGGCATTTTCAAGCATCGTGCACGCCCCCTTCGATGCGGAAGTGAGGGTCACATGGCCAGTGTACTCATCGCCTAGCCCTCCTCGCGCCTTCGTGTTGCGCCGCGCCACGACCGCGGGGGTCGCTGGATTTCGCCGCTGCTCACCCATGGATGTGCGCTTTGCGGCCTCGTTTGTACAGGTCTACAGACATGCGAGGGCATGCCTGAAGTCATGCTGGCAGGAACGCGCTGTCCTCTCCGAGTAACGTCCTTGGAGGATTACGGAAGGGCACATTTTCAAGCCTCGTGCGAGCAGGCCATAGCTTTAGCAGCTGTGGCCGCGCCTGGCCGTGTATCTCACCCGCCTTCGAGGATCCACGGCATGTGACTTGAGAGCCCTAGCCCGAGCATTGGCCTCGCATTGGAGACCACTGTTCTAGTACATCGTTTTCTGAAGACGCTGACCCAAAAAATAATGGATGCCACAAGAGTCTTGGTTGCACTGGATATACGTCGCCCTTCGCTCCTCTTGGTCGCCGAGGCAGCTGGGCGGGTGATTCTTGATACTGCATGTTTCGCTTGATCGTGTGCCTCGCCAGGCTGTCTGTGCTCATCAGGTTGCGATTTCTTGCAACCATTATGACCACTACTCGTCATCTTCAGCCATGGTCACTACCGACTGTGATCAGCAGGCATCACCGGGCAAGATCGGGCGACGATTGGTGTCAGTCATCGCAGCGATCGGCCTCATCCTCCGACTTGGGTCACTGGCGGTTGCGGCCAGCTGCGCGAGCTGATGGAGCCCTCTGGCCGAGTTCACAGCAACTCACCTTACCACATTTGCTCGAAACTCGCATTCGATTCTCCCACATAGTAAGCCGTCGCGGCCACTTCGCGACTAATCGAGACGTTTCGCGTTCACCGTTCACCCATTCCAGTTCCGGCCGTAGGAGGCGCAGACGGCTCCAAGACAGGAAGGACATATTCAGCAAATTGGGAAAGACGCTCCCGCATGCGCGTGTTTCGTACTTCCTCCTGCGCTCCATCATCTTCCCCATCCCATCATCGAGTCAGTTCGGATATGCCGTGTATATGATCGATGTCCGTCATCAGTACCAGCGGGTCTGTGTAATGGACCGCTGGCTCTCTGGACCCTGTCTTCGCATCCACAGCAGGAGGCTGGAAATAACCACAGCATTACCATATACCAACCCAGGACGGCCCGACAATTGCCCAGGAGGCGCCAACAAGTTGCACAGATTGCCCCGAAAAGGATCCGACAAGATGCCAAGAAGGGCCCGAGGTTGCTCATGCGAGTTCTCGGACGGCAGCCCTGAAAGGAAGTTTCATTGTTAAATCCCACGCGCCTCAGCCCGGTGGGCGGATGGATTCAATAAGTTGACTCTATCCGCCGACCCCACAGGAGGAGAATGGCCGAGCCCGATTGCGTACGTGTTTTTTGCCGTTTCCCGCCGCGTTGCTTGCGTATAGTTGTTGTCGATTCGACATCCCTTTCTTTCGCGTATGTTGCAGGCTTCTTGAGGGCCTCTTGGAGGCATATGTGGCGGCTTTCTTGAGCTTTGCAGGGTCCTCGAGGGGCGTCTTGGGGCCTGTTGCGAGCATGTGTGGAGTCTAGGGGGCAACTTTGTTTGGGATGGTGATGGTTCCTGGAGGCCCTGCGAGTTCCCCGTCTTGAGGCCTGTTAAACTCCATTTTGGACATCTTGGAAGGCCGTCTTGGGGCCCTCATGGGCCGTCTTGGTGCTCTGTTGAGGACTCCTGTGGCCGTATTGGTGAATTCCTCTGTAGTATGCGGTAGTGGGTGTTGGACACTAGAGGCAGCAAAGGGTTCACATATTGCAGACCGAAGCTTGAAAAATGATGAGGCGCATCATCCAGACGCAGAGACGTCATTTCGAAGTTGCCGATGCGAGCGTTGAGCAAGAAAGTTGGGTGGCCTGGGTGCTGCGCGCCACCCGGCGCGGGCCGACGGACGTTTCCGGCGAGCGGGATGCAGCAGTTGGGGCGACCAGCAGCAGGAGAGGAGAGGTCAGCTGCAAGCCGAGGTCAGCAGTGCGAAGACGGGTGCTGGACGAAGCTGCTGGACTGGACACCTGCGGGCGGTCCTGCCCCGCAAGCGCTGTGCAGATTGATTATGTTGTTGTCTTTAAGTTCAGCGAGCCCGGCTGCTCTCCAGGGGCACGGGCGCGGGACGACCCGCGGCGCTGCAGCTTGCCCCGTCCTGTCCTGTCCCGTCTTGGGCCGTCCTCGGCTGGTCTGGGGGGCCTCTCGGGTCGCCTCGGGCAACCGGTAGCCCGAAAAGGCAGGGGGTCCGTTTGGGGCCTTTGGGGGGCGTCTTGGGGGCCTCCGCGGCCGTTCTGGGGCACGGTGGGCGCCGGTTTGAGCGCACTTGGAGGGTCATCTTGGAGGCATTGGATGTCGGAGTCGGAAGGATGTTTACGTTATTGCTGCTACGTCCAGACAGTCCGCCTCCGCGGCCCTTTCTGTCTTTTTCCACTCCCTCCTCCTCCTCCTCCTCCTCCTCCTCCTCCTCCTCCTCCTCCTCCTCCTTCTCTCTCCCTCCTCCTCCTCCTCCTCCTCCTCCTCCTCCTCCTCCTCCTGCTCCTCCTCCTCCTCCTCCTTCCTCCTCCTCCTCCTCCTCCTCCTCCTCCTCCTCCTCCTCCTCCTCCTCCTCCTCGCTCCTCCTGCTCTCCTCCTCCTCCTCCTGCTGCCTCCTCCTCCTCCTCCCTCCTCCTCCACTCCTCCCTCCTCCCTCCTGCCTCCTCCTCCTCCTCCTCCTGCGTCCTCCTCTCCTCCTCCTCCTCCTCCTCCTCCTCCTCCTCCTCCTCCTCCTCCTCGTGTGCCTGGGGCCAGACGCGGCGGCCCGCTGGCTCTGCCGACGCGCTTGCGACGGCCAGCGCTGCCGACGAAACTCGTCCGGGCAAGGCCCCAGAGGTCACAGCCGCTTCCCCGGGGGCATTTTTTCGCCCAGGGTCCAGGTCTGATGGCCCTGGGACCCGAAAGCGGGCCCAAGGGGCCGACATCAAGGGAAAGCGCGCGGCTCGAAAACGCCATCGCTGGTGATCTGGGCTTGTCCGTCGATCGGAGCAGATGGGGTCGCAGGATCGCGCCGCACCGCCGATGCATCGCCGATGCAGTGGCACTGCGGCTCGATGCTGAGCCCGACGATGCTCTCCACACCGACCTCGCCGCTGCATTGCCGATGCATCGCCGATGCACTGGAATCCTCCAGCACCCTCTGCTCGGACCCTATTTCGGCGGCGAGCGAGAGGGGAAGTGAGAAGGAGAAGGCCTTCTCAGAAGGTTCGGAAGTCCCCGGGCCCTCTGAGAAGTTCTCTAAGCCTTCCCCGAAGACAAACGCAACTTCTCAGAAGGCGCGATGGCTTCTGAGAAGTCCCGCCGCCTTCTGAGAAGGCTTTGCTTCTCCTTCCCATTCCCCCCCTCTCGCTCGCCGCCGACGATCTGGGAGGCCCTCCAGAGGCCCACTCTATGATGCGAGATGTTTGTCTGCTGTTGTGCTGCTCTCAATCCTCGCTTCGCCCTCATGCTTGACTGTTTACTTTCAGGAGGGGAAAAACCACACAGACACAATTAATCGCGCACTCCCAGGAAAATATGGGAAAATATGGGAAGTGGGGGGGGAGACAAAAACCCAGAAAATATGGGAAAATATGGAGAATCCTTTTATTTGTGTGCAAATATTTGTGTGTCCTGGGGCCCCTTCATACTTGCTTCTGCTCGTCCGCCTCTTCTGTTCGCCGCCCTCCGCGAGCTGCGCCCGCCGAGGCGCCGCCCGCGACCACGTCGTCGTCGCCGCCGCCGCCGCCGCCGCCGCCGCCGCCGCCGCCGCCGTCGCCGTCGCCGCCGCCGCCGTCGTCGGCGGCGGCGGCGGCGGCGGCGGCGGCCGCGCGCGGCGGGCGCCCGCCGAGGCGCCCCCGCGAGCTGCGCCCCGCCCGGCGGCCGGGCCCGCCGGCGCCCGGCCGCCCTGCCGCGGGCCTCGGGCCCCTGCCGGCCGCGGGCGGCCCGGGCGGGGCCCGCCGGGGCACCAAAACTCAGGAGAGGAAAAAACACACAGACACAATTAGTTTTCGATTTCCAGAAAAATATGGGAAAATATGGGAAGTGGGGGGGAAGACAGAAACCCCGAAAATATGGGAAAATATGGAGAATAATTTTATTTGTGTGTATTTATTTGTGTGTCCTGGGGCCCCTTCAAAAACGACGCGAAGATCGGGGCAAAATCGGATCGGGATAACTCGAAACCTCTGAGGATCGGCGGGTTTGGAGGATGTATTGGGCGCCGCGGCCGCTCTCAGAGCGTTCCGGAACGCTCTGAGAGCGCTCCGGAACGCTCTGGAGCGATTTATCCCGATCCTAGCTCTGTTTTACCTTCGCGGCGGCTGCGCAGGGTGCGGTTGCCCAGACCCCCCCTCGCGCTGCGAGGAAGAATCGCGGCGAGAGGTTTTTCGTGATTTTCGGCCTCCGGGAGCCCTTCCCGGGCATCGGGACCGTCAAGGACCGACTCAGGATGAAAAGCCGGTCCCGGGGAAAGGGTCCAGACCGTTGGGGTTCGACGTTGTGAACAAATCACGACATCGGATCTCTGGGTACGCTGGGGTGTGGCTTGCGATCGGCACCGTTGGGGCCTGGGGGCACGACGCTGCCCTCGTCAGGCCTCGTCGGGGCGCGGGAGACCTCTATCGAGGTCCCCGCGCGCCCCCTAGGGTGCCCCCCAGGATGTTCCCCAGGGTGCCGGTTGCAAACCATACCCTTTGCAAACCACACCCTTTGGTGGAGTCGCCGACCGCGGGCAAATCGGGCCCGCCCACCTACCCCCAAGAGAAGAGAGAGAGAGAGAGAGACCCAGACACGATCGCGTCGTAGAACAATCAGGACGGGCGGTGTTGGGCCAGTTTCGGCCTCGGGGGCCCCCGCCGGGCCTCGGGATCGTTAAAAAACGGCTCAGGATGAAAAGCCAGTCCCAGGGAAAGGGTCGGAATTTCCAGGGACCCCGTATTGAAAATGTCAGGCCGTCGCATGTCTGGGGAGAGAAGAGAGTCAGGAGCGAACGAAGGACGCACACGTGCATGAATCCACGTTGGTTTCGAGAATGCGCATTGTGCGAACCTTCGTATCACGCGGCTGGTCTCGCGGATCGAGGGGCCGTGTTCATGTACATGGTTGTGCGCGCATGTCCTCTGTAGGCTCCCTAGACTCTAGGGAGACCACAGAGAAAACCAGACTCTCTAAACTCTATAGACTCTGTGGACTCTCTAGACTCTTGGGCCAAAACAGAGAAACAGAGTTTGCCTCCAGAATACACACTTAACCGTAGAGAGCGAGAGAGAGCCTCAGATCCAGGAGTTGCACTTTTGTCCCGACGGGCGCTTTCGCCAGGTGTCGGGCCCCAAGGGCCCTCACAGATCAATCCGGCTCGGGAAATGACACAGAAATTTGGCATTTGGGGCTCTGGTCGCCATTTTTCGCGATGACGAACTTGTTATGCAGCGTCGGCTCTCAGGGGGGGGAGAGAGAGAGAGAGAGAGAGAGAGAGAGAGAGAGACAAAAAAAAAACACAAAAAAACAAAAAAAATGTGACGATGAGCATTCTAATGAGGATGTGAAGCTCTGGCGCGCCGCCTCCGTGTGGCGCCGCTGGTCGGACCTGGGCTCGTGGCCCGCTCCGTGAGGGCGCACCCGCCTGGGTTCGCCTCCCTCGACGCCGACGATCACCGCCCACCAAACCACCCCAACCCAGCCCGAAGGCCCCGATTGGTTGGCCCTCCATTTCCAGTGGGGGTGGGGGGCGTCGGGGAACGTTAGCAAAAACACGCGGAGCCCGTACCCCCCCCCAACCCGAAACTCGGGTCAGATTCGGGTCTTCGGGTCGGGTTGGGGTGGTCTGGTAGGTAGTCAGACGACGACGACGACGCCGACGACGACGACGCCGACGACGACGCCGACGACGAAGATGACTCGGCTTGAGAAGCTCGACGGCGTCGGCCTGGGCCTCGGGGAAGCCCCGGCCCGGCGCCTGCCGGCCCGTCGTGGGCCTCGGGCCCCCGTGGGCGTGCAGGTGGGGCCGGTTCCGACCCGACCGAGGCGATCCGCGGTCGATTCTGGCCGACCAGATGCGATTCGATTCCAAGGTTCCGATTGTGTCGATGCGGCCCGATCTTTGCTCAAGTAGAGGCGAAGCGTCCTGGCGTGCCTATAGGCCCACCGAGCACTGTTCTGAGAACCTTTTGAGGTTCCCAGGAAATGTTCTTAGAGCATTTCTGGTTGAGACTGTCTTGTTTTAACACATCGGGTTGACGTTCTAAGAACATGCTCGGGATCCGATGTTCCCGCGATCCGGTGCTCGGGCCGGACGAAAAGGGGGGAGAGGGAAAGGGGGGGGTCCGAAATCTGCTGCATGCAGCTGGCTTCGGCCCCACCGAGTGGCCCAGTCCTCGATACATGGCCGCCTCTGGCGCCGGGAGGCGCCAGGAACATCAGCGACGTGAGCTGACTCTCACCCCCCCCCCCCTATGCTGTCCCCCCCTGTCGCCCGACCCGACGCGTGGGGCCTTCTTTGGGCCCGTTCTGAGGGCCTCTCGGGCCGTCCTGGCGGGCTCCCAGAGGCCAAGTGGAACGGGTCTCTTCGATCAGGTGATCGCGCATCCTTGGGCAGCGGGCGAGAGCCCCAATGGGGCCATCTTGCTCTCGCTGCGTTGCCTTGCACGGGTGCCCCAGAGCTTCCCCGCCGGGGTCCATCCCAGTGGCCGCCGCCTGGACCTCGAGATGATGCGACCCTCGGTCAGGTGGCCCAGCTTGCCGACCAGGACGGGGTACTGTCCCAAGCAAGATGGCGAAATCCAGGCATAAGGTCTTCGTCTCCGCAGTCGATGCGGTGGCCTCTGTCTGGTCGGAGCTGAGAGCGGCTGGTAGGTCGCTGCGCGCGGGCGTGCCAGCTGCGCGCGCGGCAGGTGGCAGAGTGCCCCGCGTCGAACTCTTCCAACACTGCAACGTGGTATGCCGTTGCTGCCGGGCGTGCTCCTGCGCTGCTGGCACCCGTCACCACCGCTCGGTGGTCTTGCTGCGGCTGCGACCGACTGCGAGGCCACCTTCCGGCGCCGCGATCTGCTACGGTGTATATTGGTTGCCCAGGACACCCAAGGAATGACGCGCTCGACGCCCGACGCAGAGCAAGCAGAAGCAGAAGACTTCTGACGCGACTTCGGGCCCTCAGGAGAGGCATCGTTATCGACAGGCAGGTTCGCGAGCAGGTCAGCGCGGAGCACCCCCCACCAAACCACCCCAACCCGGCCCGAAGGCTTCGAGCTGCTCCCTACTTCCAGTGGGGGGGGGAATCGTCGGGGAACATGGGGAGATTACGTATGGAACACGTACAGGGGGCCACATGCGAACCCTACCCCTACCCCCCACGATTTCTGAGGGGGAGGGTGCACGATTTCTGAGGGGGAGGGTGGGGTTCACTTCGTCCAGGAGCTCCCGAGCGAAGTGAACCCCACCCTCCTCCTCAGAAATCGTGGGGGGCAGGGGTAGGGTTCGCATGTGGCCCCCTAACGTACCCCCCCCCAGCCCGGAGTGCGGGTCTTCGGGTTGAGTTTTGGGGAGGGTCTGGCAAGAGAGTCCAGCGCAGCCTCGGGCGTTGCCGGACGGAAGCGTCCCTGGCCCCAGGCGTCCCCAGGATCTCCGAGGAGGCCCCTCGGCCTCCAGAGCACCCCTCGCAAGGCCCAGGGGGGCCCAGGGGCTCCAAACTGGAGCCTCAAGTTGGGGCTTGGCATCGCTCGGACGTGTGCATTTTTTCTCGGCGAGACGTGTGTTAGCCCAATGTTTGTTTACCACCTTCAGCCCAACCAGTAGATCATCACATCGCCTGCGTCGTACCGAAGGGCCTCGATGGACAAACACACCCTGGGGCTAGCACGTACGCTCTGAGGACCATCGGGAGGAGGCCGGAAGACAATGCGACGGAGGATACTCCAGATTTCGTAATAAAGGGAGGGGGGTCTCATTTCGGGGGGGGGTCTCTTCCAGGCTATCTTGGAGGGCCTGGGGGGGTCTGGGGACGATGTTCTGGAGGGTTCTCCCACGGGGGGGGGGTCTAAAACTTCTCGTCTGGGAGGGTTGCGACCCCCTCCCTTTTATTACGAAATCTGGAGTATCCTCCGTCGCATTGTCTTCCGTCCTCCTCCCGAAATGAGACCCCCTCCCTTTTATTACGACATCTGGAGTGCCTCGAGCCGACGGGCCGCGGCGCGGAGCTCGTGGCCCTGCCTCGCGGGAGACCGCCCCCGCCCCCGCCCCTCGCCGAGGCGAGGCCGCGCTCGGCGGACCCGGAGAGCTCGGAGGACTCCGAGGACTCGGAGGAGGCGCCGGACGGGGCACGGACCGAAGGATTGCAAAAAAAAACGAAGGATTGCAAAGAAAACGAAGGATTGCAAAAAAAACGAGTTTTTGTTGCAATCCTTTGGTTTTTGTTGCAATCAATCGACCGTCCAGAGAGTTATTCAATCGCTTCGCTCATGCCGCCGGCCCATGCAGTCTCATGTCTGCCGTTTGCCCGAGGGCCTGGTGTCGATGCGGCGCTCTGGGGGTGCCTGGGGCCGCTTGGGGGACTCCTGGGGCGCTCGGGGGGGCATCTGGGGGGCCTCCTGGGGCCGCTTGGGGGACTCTTGGGGGCCTCCTGAGGGCCTCGTGGGGGCCCACGACTCGGAGGAGGCGCCAGACGGGGCACGGACCCTGACCGTCCAGAGAGTTATTTTCTAGCACTGGAAACCTAAAGACCTAAAAAGCTGAGCGAAACCGCCTGAAATCAAGACGTAACATAGCTTCGCGATAGGTTTTTACGTCGGGTGCTATTTTTCAGCCCTCCTGGAAGGTCAGGGGAGGGCTGCGCAGAGACAGGGCCCCACCGAGGCGGACCAGGCTGGCCTCAGCAGGCCCCCCGAGGCGTCCCAGCGGACCTCGGCAGGCCCCGCGAGCAGTCCGGGGCTGTCTGCTGAGACCGGCTCGGACGGATCGGGGGGCCGGGTCGAGGCCAGCTGAGACTCCCTGGGGGGACTGTCTGCGTGCAACGCGAGGCCTTGCCACACCATGACCAAACTGTTGCGGGGCCT